>MSJI02000749.1:0-23246 GCA_001931905.2 Cladosporium sp. IMV 00045 | reverse complement strand
CTCGTCAGACTCAGGTGCAATCCAATACCGCTGCTTGGTGAGCTAGTAGCCAACCCGAAAGAGCTCCTAGACATTATGCACGATTGCGACGTCATTCTGTCAGGCGCTCATGCTGTAGGCTTCTTCTGGCCGTCGGTGTGCTTGCCGACGTCAGACTGGGTGTTCCGAACACACCCTCACGTGCTCCATTGGTTGAAGTTCGCGGTCTATCTCTCGTCAGTCGGCGTAGAGTGGAAGCTGCCTGTTTATGACGGTAGGCGGACGGGTGGGGACGAAGACAGCTTGTCCGACATGGACAGGTACCAGTATTGTCCTTCGTCTGGGCAAGCCATACATGGAATCACAAAGCGGCGGGGACGGACGCACCACGTGCAACTGATAGCACACTCCGAATACCCAAGGCAGGAGAGCAGTGTCCAGGACCTGTTGACGGAGCATGCATCCATGTCGCAGTGTTTGATCGCCGGCTTTGGTGCCGCGTGTATGTACGCGCAACCAACAACGTCTGGTCGTTCGTTCGTTTGGAGCACAGGGGACTACGAGGATGACTCAACATGGGAGGATGTGCAGCTCGAAGTCGATGAGTACAAACGCAAAGGCGTAGCGTTCGACCTATCCGATTCGCACATGGCTCTGAAGCCGGGCCAAATTCCCAAGCCAGCGAAGAGGAATCTTGCCGATCGGCGTTCGCTCTGTATTTCCTTCGATGAACCTGTCTCTGAGACGAGGCGAAGTCAGGCTCAGCTTGACTTTGACCTCCTTCGCAGCATCACTTGGCTTGAGAACTGTCACGATTTAGGGAATGCCCAATACGAAGAAAACAGTTTCTGGAACAATCAGCTCGAAGACATGTGGGCGGAAAGGTCGATTTGCAAAGAGGATAATATACGACACGTGGCAGTGCTTGAGATGCTGCTAGAGCGGTTGGCTTGCCCCGACTGCTGACTTCCCGAACGGTCATTCTGTAGGATTCACACACTCCCCATGACAGAGAGGATGGCTGCTGAGCTCCTCTTCTTCTGCTTGGAGAAGATCGAGCGACGCAGGATGAGTTGGAGCTTCCTTCAGCTGCCTTTCGAATGGAAAGACTGTTGGGAATACCCGTACATTTAGTCTCGCAGCAGAGGGCACATGGCACCATCAGCTGCATTTCCGCTATCCCATTCCTCGAAGCTTCACCCGACATCCGTCTTCGCAGAGCAGAACCAGACTCAAGATCTGTCGTTCATTCCCGATCTCTGGTGTTCGGCTATCGTCCGCTGCAACCATGGAAGGAAAGTGCTGCATAAGTCTTGCGATAGTATAGCTGATCTCCAGGATTGCATAGTCTTGTCCCAAACATGCTCTCGGTCCTGCATTGAATGGTAGATAGCCGTATCCCACGTTATCAAGTCCACCGTCCTCCCATCTTTCCGGTCGGAACTTTGTCGCGTCGTCTCCGTAGATGTCTTTTCGACGATGCATGACATACGGACTGTAGGACACGGTTTCGCCTTTGCGAACCAGGACTGGCGCCTTCCCATCCGTTCCTCCACCTGTTGGCAACGTGGTCGTCTTCACGGCCGCACGAGCATTGACAGGAACTGGAGGGTAAAGGCGCAGTGACTCTCTGATGACGCATCCGAGGTATTTCATCCGCTTCAGATTCGCCCTTGAAGGCTGCTGGGCTTTAGGTCCAAGGCCAGCCACCTGAGAAATCTCATTTCTCAATCGCATGAGAACCCGAGGGTGGAGGACCAGCAGGCGCCTGAGAGTGTCAGTCAAATGGCTAACGTTACTAGTGTGGCTTTGCGGCCCTTACATCGTCCAGCTGAGGCAGCATGCGGTCGTGTCTCTAGCAGCGAGCAGCATGTTCATGCATTGGTCCTGCATGGCGATTCTGTCATTGGTCCTCCGGAGTGAAGTGCCCATGAACGAACGGCGGACATCATCTTGAGTGGGAGCTTCTGTACGGTCCAATACCTCTTGCACCATTCCTCCGATGTATGCACGCGCCGTATCGCATGTGTTGCGGAATCTGGGCGTATCCAGGAGCCAGTACAGACCTCCTAGACGGCTTCGGTGAGAGAGATACTCTTGCCCGAGGGCAAAATCATTTGCGAACGCAGCGTGATTGTGCTTATCCTGGGTCGACCATCGCCACGGTACCTTTTCGCCAAACAGTAGAAATATGGCACTCTTCAGAGTAAGACTGAAGAAAAGTGGCTGTAGATCAACAGTTCCGTGCGTGGGCATCTCCTCTATGAGATCTTCAACGTTGCTCCTGATGTTGTCAAAGATGGCTTCCGATTAAGCATGAAGGGCGGCCGTATCATCTGGCGCGAGTGCTTCCAAGCGGCCGTTGACTGGGTGAAAATGCCATCACCAAGCAATGGCGCGAATTGCTTACTACGGAGGCCTATGTCGAAGTCTGCTAGGAGCAGTCAGACGACTTTCCATCGCGGATACAGTATTCCACTCACCTGAAAATTGTTTCGAGAGTAATGATTCAACATTCGCAGGATCGGTGGTTCCGAAGCCCCTTGCTCCCACTTCAAATCGGTACTTGGTCAGACCAGCCAAGCAAATAGAAAAGGCGTTACTGTTTCACTCACGGAGCCGCTGTTCGTGTGTAGTGCCGGAAACCTCTGACATCTCGCAAAAGAACTTACACACGCTCCTCCTTCTGGTGTTCACGATTGCCAGTACTAGCATATCTAAACCGAGGGGGAACTTTGCCTTCCATAGTTTTGCAGGTGCGCAGCCCCTCGTGGCTTCGAGCATCCGGGCTTCCTGCTATAGAATTAGTCTCGTTGCTGGTAACTCAGTGTTATGGACGCAGTGTTCTGGACGCATAAGACGTACCTTTTGTTCGGCTTGGCAATCTTGCCGCCTCCTGGCGAGAAGGACGAGCAATGTTGCGGCTACTAGCCATAGTGTTGAGATGGGCCACAATATGCCGTACAATTTTGAGGAAACCATCATGCCAGTGATGTAGAGGACTTGGAAGACTGTTAGAGGTGCAGTCGCTTCACGTCGAGGAAGAGCCGGCTTAAGTATCGATGCACATGTTTACTATGCGCTCCTGAACATGTGCATTGGCGTGGCTTTGGATGTCAGACTCCTGAGCCCTTGAGTCTCGCGTGTTTGGCATCTTTCACGGTCTCGGGAGGGGAGTCGCAGTCTCCACCAAAGACCAATAACTGCATAGCGAAGTGGGCTCCGGATCCGCATCCCATGCATGACAAACAGTGTCTAGACCTATATATCAATCTCCGTGTCGACCGGAGGCAAGCAGTCGTACTGGTGGCGTTGTCAACTCAACATTGGCTCTCGCATGCATCGTCTTTTCGATCAAGTTCTTGTCCCGTAGGCTACCTTGGACCCGCCGATCCTGCTTTCCTTCGATTGGTTCGAAGAATCCAGCATCTGAGCTGAATAGGTTAGAGCTCGGAGGTGCTGGGTTCAACTGCTCCCTCGTTGAAAACCACTCGTTGCGCGTAGCCCATACTTACTGGACGCTTGCCGTTTAAGGATGCTTATATGGATAACTGACTCAGCAATCACTGCGTACGGCAGGAAATTGGTGGTCGACGCATTCCTCCACCGGCCAAGCCTCTTCAAAATCATCTTCCTCGCGGAGTCGAAGCGTCTCCGTCCTTTCCCGAATTTTCTCGGTTTCTGATCAGACACAAGTCCCAGCTGTGCCGGAGGATGCCGCAGCGCTGTCGGTTCTCCTGCCGTCTCCCTTGATTAAATTATCTAGACCTTAGGCAAGACAGCATGTATTTTTGAAGTGAGTATGGCCGCTACGACACGACGGTGTAGCGGAAAGCGCTGACATTCTGGTGCGCATTGGACCCCTGCGATTCAGCTTCCCAGGCTTCCCAGGCAGAGGCACGGATGAAAGTTCGCAACGAGGACGACCTCGCGCAAAACCACCGTGCACAATTGAACCAATCGCCTGCTGCTGTGTTCAAGCAAGGATGTTCGACTCAGGCGCTTGTGGTTTAGTGCTTGAGCTAAAGCAGCACGGTCGTTTTCTCAGCAATCGAGACGCCTTTCTGTGAAAGTACCGTGCACCAGCCGAGCCAATCGCTGTAAGCTGGTCTCGATGCTAAGGATGCGCAGAGCAAATTGCAGAGAGGTGGGCGAGAAAGACTCAGTGCGATGTGGCCGGTATTAAGTACTGCATGCCGCCTGAAGGATTCTAAGGCTAAAATGCAGGCATCGTAGATTGTACTGTTGAAGATTGCCGGACAAGAGCATCCAGACCGCCACCGACCCACTGAAGGTATAAAGCAGTGGATGGCCCCAGCAGTAGATACACAGCTTAATCAACTCTTTCACACCCAATTTCATCATGTACAACCCACGTTGTCGCGGCGGACTTGTAGCAGCTTGCTTGTCAACAACCAGGTACAAGTTGCGACAATCTGAGCCTTCGCAGCTCACACCATACACGGTGGTTTGAAATCCCACAGCCGGTCAAGGCTTTGGTAGCAAAAACGCGCATAAATTACTTCCAGCCTCACCCTGCCACTTCGCATCTTTGTGATGGAGCAAAGTGGCAGGCACCAGCCTCCGAGCCCTAAGTGCGGGCGCGAGCTCATACACCGACAGGGCTTCGCGACAGCGTGCGACCAATAGATGGGGGAGCCCACAGTGGGTCACATAGTGGATCCCACGATGGGCCCCATAGTGGAGGCGAGCCTACAACGCTCCCGCTGGCAGCCGGCACAAGATAAAAGGACTAAATCAGAGTCACTGGACGATATACAACATTCTCCCTTCGACGCCATCCGACGGCGCGGTCCTGATCTTATGTCTTCTGTTGTTGTACACCTTCCTGCTCTTCTGCGCAGCCTGTTTGTTCACATGCTGTATCTGAGCTCTGCTACAGTACGGAAGCGCTTCCGTGAAGCCCGAGGATGACGCCAAGGTTGACAGCAAGAAAGGTAACGAGGCCACCGCATCTGACAAGACTTCTGCACATAGACCATTCGCAAGATCATGATTGATCTTGTATAGATTACTGCCAGTGGCAGCATCACTAGCGGAGACAGCAGGCATGGATATAAATCATCGAGCGAGTGATGGGCGATATTCAAGGCGTGTTCGTTGGGAGGAGTGACATCTGCTGGGAAGACGCTAGTGTTGGCAGATTTGAAGATGCTGGCGAAAGGATGTGACATTTGCTGTCAATAAGCTGCTCTTGGCGGCGTTGACGCTCGCTAGTCAAGGTCACGCTCCCTGCTGGACGCGGTGGCAGCAGAAAGGCTCTTGGCAAATTTGACGCCGCTGGCAAGATTGATCCCGCCAGCGAGAAGGTGGCTCTTAGCAAATTTGACACCGCCGCAAGGGAGGGGAGCTGGTAGCGGCGGTGCTGATGGCAAGAAGGTAGCCTTGGCAAATTTGATGCCGACGCACCGGAGGCCGCCGGCGAGAAGGTAGTCTTGGCAAATTTGACGCCGCGGGGAGGGGAGGAGATGGCAGCGGTGGAGCCCATGGCAGGAAGCTGGTCTTGGCAAACCTGACAGCCCTGCGATGAAGTCATGCTGCTGGCACATTGGATGCTGCCAAAGAGCACGGATGAAGATTCGCAAGGTGGAACGCGTCGCACAGAAGTACCGTGCGCAACCCGGGACAATCACCTGCTCCTACGTTTCAATGAAGATGATCGACCTAAAAGCTTGTGATCCAATGCCCGCACTGAGGGGGCACGGCTGAATCTTGGGGAAAAAGACGACTCCGCAAAGCGGTAGATTTACCGTGCGATAGCTGCTGTCATTGTAACATAGCTGGTTAAAATTGCAAAGGGTTGCCCAAGAACAGCCTGTGCCGATATTGCCCAGTCCGAGTGTGCCGCTTCAGGATGTTCACGCCAGATATCGTGAAGGGCGGATCCCGGTTTGCTTGAAGAATGTCCCATACTCGACTTGTTGATGTTGATTATCCGCGGGAGCAATAGCGCCGCTACCAGGTGGATTACGATATCATGTGGATTACCATGGGGAGGAAGGGGCCCAAGACTGGGCTCAAACCTGTCAACTCCTGTGGTGACAGTTCAGTGACCCCTTCTCCTGGCGAGCATCCTGCGTTTCCGGCACCTCTCGCCTTATATCGTCGGTACCGAGAGGGTGTGATTGTCAGAGCACTTCTTCAATGCCCACTTCATCTCATCTGCCAGCCTCGAGTATCTTCATACGCTGCTGGAACAATATGGGACCCAAAGCGCACTTCCACAGGAACCCCGTACAATCCGTGTCTAGGCCACTATGGCGCGACGAGTCATGCCTACTCAGGCGTTTTGAGGATAGAATATACGACCAAGTCTCCTGCTATAATGTTGTAAGGTGCGGCGGTCGAGACGACATTTGTTTCTTTTGTTTGGACATGACGGTCCGGATAATGTCCTCATTCAGGCATATGGCAGGACGATTCACATACGCAAGAAGCGATGACAACGTCCTGACTTACGTGGAGATACCAAGATACTATTTTCGCCACTAGGAGAATTCTAGAGACCACATCGATCGAGATCCTCCAACAGCTGAGGGGAATGCGTAGACGTAGAATTGACGGCGACCAAACGTCAGAATCAAGGACGTGCAAAGCCATACAGTCACGCACATATACGAGCCGGCATATCTACAAGTCTCAGATCCGATACTTCGTCGACGAGGAGAGCGTTATCTGTGCTCTACGGCGGCTTGAGGTCTCGCCAGGCGATGAACGATACGAAAGACGTGTCCGCACCACGAGAGTTCGGACTTCCGTGTGAACAACAGAGCCAAATAGTTTTCGTGGGCCTTCTCCGTTCTTCCCTTCGTCTTCACCATCATTCCGTTTATCATTTCCCGTCCTACGCCGGGCATCTCTCACTAGGCCAAAGCTTACGGTAGCACTTAACGCAAAATGGAATCCTCGTATCTTCATCTTCCATCCCCATCAGCTTTGAAAGTCCGCCCTCCTCACATCATATCATTAGGCACGACAGCAAATGGCATACGCTTCCCTCCGTCGATTTCATCCCAGCAGCCGCCGGAGAAGGCCGGCAAGATAGGAACCCAGTTCTTTAGGTTAACTGGCTGCATTCGACTACACTCACGCGAATCTTACCTGCTCATCTCTCTGGAAGATGTCTTCATGCCGACTAGGGAATTTCTAGCCACAGGGACGAGCATTTAAGTGCTGAGTCTACGACAATTGAGACGAATATGATCTTACTGCCTATAAACTTGGCATAGCAGCGCCGTCTGACGTGGCGCTATGGCGTGATCTAGATCCAAGCCGCCGTGGGACGTGGAAAGACAAAGAGCCGCAGTATATCTAGCACAAGAACATCCAAAGGAAAGAGACTAAGATTGGAAGTGTACGGGTGCAAGTGAGCCTGAGTGCGCCTTTCCAAGCAAGAATCCTTGTGCACCACAACAAGAGTCTTTGTGACCCTTCCCTGCCACAAGACTCAGCAGCAGCATCCTCCATCAACCGTGTGAACACTCCCTGTAACGAAACTGCTCTCCTTTCCCAACAGAAAACAAATCACCCTCGCGATCTCCGAGGCATCCGCCACTCTAGCGATTGGCATCTGCGAACTGAACTCTTGCGCGAACTCATGCCCCGGTCCATCTCGAGAGAGAGGTGTGTCGACAATACCCGGCGCGACACAGTTAACACGGATGCCGCGAGGTCCCGCGTCTTTTGCCGCACACCGTACCAGTCCGATGGCGCCGTGCTTACTGGCGCAGTAGGCTGCCTGTGTAGCGTAACCTTGGAGGCCGCACACCGAGGCGACTGCGACGATAGAGCAGCCGGCATCATTTGGCATGAGTTTGATCGATTCCTTGAGGACGTGCATGGTGCCCTGTGTTTGCTGTCAGTACCTTCGTTCCTCGATAACACTGGCGGACCAAGTCAATGAGTCTTACCGTAAGATTGACACCAACCACAAAGTCCCAGGCTTGTTCCTCAAGCTCATCGATCTTTGAGGCGCACCACACGCCCGCCACACTCGCGACATGATCGAGACGGCCCCATTTGTCCACCGTGGCTCTGAGCCACGCCCTGACCCCAAGGACATCGCGCACGTCGCACTTGCATATCAGAACATCGTCTTCCTGGCAAGCTGATTCCTGGATGCTGGCGACTGCTTTGTCGAGGTCTTCCTGCTCGCGGACGTCAGCTATGCTGACTTTCGCCCCGCGAGAGGCTAGGAGCTTTGCAGTGGATAGACCAATGCCACTTGCACCACCAGTTATCGCGACCACTTTGCCTTCCATGGTGTATGACGAAAGAAGACTTTCAAATTTGGGCTTGTGCAGTTGCAGTTAAATAAACGGATTAGAAACCCAGTGAGGAATGAAAGAAGTCGCAGCTTGGACCGTGGGTCCCAGAATGAAAGTTCCCAAAGACACGAGCGGAAGTCTGTGGGCCGGTCGTGGACATCTGACTATTGTCGTCTCAGCCACATTGTATCAGGGAATCCTATGAGATAGTGGCCTTTAGTGGGGAACGGAGGGAGGCCGGGTGTTTGCAGCCATCTGGGAGAAGTGATGAATCGCATCCAACCAGGCAGAGGTATGATCTGAGGCGATTGCAGAATACGTTTGTAAGGGTTTTATGCACCTAGTTCGTGCATTATACAGTATGATTTGCCCATCTTGTCCTCTATAAAACCACGTTTGTCTCCTTGGCTCTGTGGGAAATCTGACATTCTGAACTCTCGATCAGCGCACGATGCGGACTTCCTTCCTCCCGCAGCTTTGTTTGCTCCTCGCTGCCCGCCACGTTCTGGGTGGTCAACCTCATTCGAAGCAAAGCTATACTGAGAAGGTGTCAACTGTTTCAAGAGCTAGGACTTGGGACAAAAGAAGCATACCATCCGAAAAATACTTCCACGAATCTTACTTCGACAGCCATTACGATGCCCGGTTTGGAAATGGACGCCTGCAATATTACAACCAACGGAGCCATCTGTCTGCACTTATCAGGGCATACCTGTCTACTATGGCTGATATTGGCGCCGAAACCTGGCTGATGCATGGTTCTCTGCTTGGTTGGTACTGGAACCGCAAGATAATGCCATGGGACTCGGACCTAGACGTACAGATGTCAGAAAAGAGCATGCAACACCTTGCCGACTACTACAACATGACCGTGTACCACTTTGAATTGCCTGAATTGCACGACAGCCGCGATTACATGCTGGAAATCAATCCGCACTGGGTCAATGCTAGCACGGATGATGTTGAGAACAAGATCGATGCCCGATGGTTGGATATGACTACAGGATTGTACGTCGATATCACAGTGCTGAGATGGGACAAAGAGGCGCAGTCGAGAGGGATACAGGGCGCAGTCATGTGCAAGGACAAACATCACTACAAGCACAAAGATATCTTCCCCCTTCGGACCAGTGTGTTTGAGGGAATGCCGGCGAGTGTACCATTCGCCTTCGCAAATGTGCTGGTCGGAGAGTACGGGACCATGTCGTTGAGCAACCCCATACACGCAAATCACCGGTTTGATGCCTCGCTGCAAGAATGGTTGCCCATTGCGGGCCGTCCGCAGAAGTAGCAAAGCGAAGGAGACTTAGGAGACGCAGGCTTTGTTTTTGTAGCTTCTGTATTTTCTGCCCCTAAACAGTGCAGCTGTGATCTACTCATCACACGAGCCGTGACGAGGCACCGTGGCGAGGGAAAACCCACTACCCATTAACAGGTCTTCAGGGGCCGCGGACAGAAGATGCGGCACAATGAATGCTTGACGTCATTTGGTCTTCGTCAGGGTTAGGGTTGTCGCGCGCGATTCATGGTGCCCATGACAATGGAGACATTATGAGCCTCGAGCGAGATAGCGCGACACGCGTATTGGTACGTTAGCTTGTCGCGCGTCCAAGATCGTGCTTGACAGTTCTGGATGCGCCGTTGGCGGGCAGCACGTGGTGCTCAGGGTTAGGGTTGGGGTAGGCTGACCACCGAACGAGTGACTTCCCATAACACTACGATGCTACACAGCACCTATATGCACAATATGAACATCACAAACAAACACGGCTTACAGCTTGTTTGTGTCCACGATATGAAATGTTTGTTCGTTCATGTTCGCGAGCAAACACGTAAACGAACAAATAATATTCGTTTGTGATCCACCGTGCAGAAATCAGCCGATGTATCACTAAAACACAATCGCATTCTTCCCAGCCAAAGCATGAGATCCTCTTCTTCGCCGAGGTGCGGCCTGATGAACCTACTTCTGACCTCGTTCACGACATGACCTTTTGCGCGCAGCGTTACAAGCCAGCGGGCCTTGACGGATGGCAGCATCAATCTGATCGATATGCAACCGAGGGGCTCCCACATTGTCCGCCATGTGCGAGTCTTTTCGAGCAGCTAACAGTAGAATTAGCTGCCGCGGCAGTGGAGGACGGAACACGCACCAAGTTTGGTTGCAATTCAGTAAGTTAGACTCAAGCGCAATCAAGCGCTTGCATATACTCAAGCTCCAGCAATCAAGCACGCCAATCTGGTCAATCAACCAAGTACGGATTTTCTGCTTGAGCTTGCTAGATGCATGATACTGTACTGTCCGCGAATCGCGCTTGCTCCGTTACAGTACTCGGTTTCAGCCGCTTCTTCCAGCAGCTTTGCCTAGTGGAGGAGGGCACGGCAGACAGCCGACGCGCCCCGTTGCGGGCCGTCCCACTTCGCCAATTCGACACCCAAGTTCAGAATGGGCCAGCTGTCTCCTACACTCTCCCTTCAACTACTTTTTGCCTGCCAGCGTTCGCAGACGGTGACTCACATGCTGTGCTTTCACCTCTACTGCTTCCTTCCTGTTCTATGCCAACCTTGTACCTCAGTCTTTCCCCTTCCCCCAATACTCGGCTCCGTCTACTCCTCCGCGACCCTGCTCTGCCTAGGATCTGCGTGCGTTCCACAGACTTGATGGCTTCGGTGGCTACCTCACGCTTGCTGAGGATGGCTCGAAGGTCGTTTCCTTCCGGGACATGGCCGAGTCACATGAGTGTGGCAGGGCATCCTGGCGCACGTCCCAAGCTTGAACACGCCCAGAGTCGCGAGAAAGCGTCAGTGCGGCGGGGCCCACTTGCTTGACACTCGACTAGTTATGAACCCTGCGGGACTGCAAGCCACTGCCTGATCTGCCCTAGCTGGCCTGGCATACCCTGTCTCCGCTCTCCCCCTCATCACCGATTGACAATATGCATTCCTCAGGCTTCCGGCTCCTTGTTGTCGGTGAAAGTGAGTGGACTTTGAGCTCGCGGCTCCGATGCGTCTCAATCACCGACCATCGAGTCGCCGGGCGTCCACAGCATGGTCCCGGGTGATATCGCTCACAATAATATATTCTGCGGGAGTTGCGATCCTGCGCTTTCAGGTGAGGCGCCCACTTCATCTCACCACGGACACCGTTTCACGGATAACGATGAGGCAACGAGCTTTCTTGTGACTGCCCGAGATGAACAGAAGGGATTTCAGAATAGGGACCAGCTCGTGGACTTTTGCCAGTCAAGAATGGTTGTGGTTTAGGATGACGGGTACTTGTCCACTCGCCTTAAAGGTAAAGACTTTGTATAAAAGACTCACGGTGGCAGACTGGATATTGAGCGCAGAAGTAATGCTGGGGGGAGGGAGTAAAACCGTTAGCAACTTTGACGCAGAGGGTTCATGTTATCTGCTGGAGAGTGATGCTGCTGGCAAGATAGTGCTGGTAAGGTAGTGCTGGTAAGATAATGCTGGCAAGATTGGTCTGGCCACATTTGACGGTGCTGGAAGGCTATTGCTTGCGAAAGCTGGTCTTCGCAAATTTGACGCCGCCAGAAGGGAGAGCAACCGGCGCAGGCGGTGCCGAGGGCAGGAAGGTAGTCTTGGCAAATCTGACATCGCTGGCATGAGTGATGGCGACGGCAGGGCGCTCTTGGCATTTTTGACGCCGCTGGCACGAGTGACGGCGACGGCAGGGTGCTCTTGACAAATTTGACGCCGCCGGCAAGAGTGATACCGACGACGTGGTGCTCTTGGCAAACTTGACGCCGCTTGAAGGGAAGGGTGCTGGCCGCGGCGGTGCTGATGGCAGGAAGCTGGTCTTGGCAAATTTGACGCCGCTGGCAGCAGTGATGCCGCCGACGACATGGTGCTCTTGGCAAATTTGACACCGCTGGCAGCAGTGATCCCACTGACGAGAAGGTAGTCTTGGCGAATCTGAAGCCGCTGGGAGGGAAGGGTGCTGGCCGCGGCGGTGCTGATGGCAGGAAGCTGGTCTTGGCAAATTTGACGCCGCTACCACGAGTGATCCCGCTGGCGAGAAGGTAGTCTTGGTGAATTTGACACCGCCGGCAAGAGTAATTCCGCTGGCGAGAAGGTAGCCTTGGCAAATTTGACGCCACTGGCAACAGGGTGTTACTGGCGACAAGGTTCTTGACGTTGCAGGCCGTGCTCTTCGAAGAGTCGACAAAGCTGACGCACGTGCTTCGCATCTGCAGCGGGGTGTACTGACGTACATTGAGGAGCACGGGCCGAGTTTCACGAATGCAGCTAACAAGGAGTACCTCAACTCGATGCCGGACGAAGATATGGAACCTCTCACCTACCGTGAAAGATTTAGGGCTGGACCATGGAGAGACATCCTCGTCAGGGTACACAGGGCGGTCGGCCCCGGCTTCAAAAACGCGTGTGTGGTCGAATTCAACAAAGCAGCCCCCGAGGGCCTTTTCAGCCCGCCCACGATCAGTCTCGCGGATTCCCTACAACGGATCGTCGTCCAGCATCCAGAGGTCGCCCACAATCGTGCCCTCAACAACCCAGAGGCGATTGAGGCGCTACACAAGCTGCTGAATGGAGTCGTGGCCTGCTGGGTAGCGAACTGGGGTAAGCGGGCCACACTCGACTGTGGACCATAGCGCAGTATACTAGCAGAGGCCTTCGCTACATCAGAATTCCCCCAATGGCGATTCCCCAATGGCGAAGCTTTCCCATGTCGTGGGCATCGCACACCATCGCCCGAGAAGGAAAGAAATAGCTCTAACTGGAAGCATCATTCTTGTCACAGAAGTCAGGACCACTTACGAACCGAGAAAGTGATGGAGTGAGCGTTACCATGTTGATGAGGGGAGTGACCAAACCAGCGTTATTTTGTACCGTAGATTACGATACTGTACAGTATGCCAGATAAGAATACTTGATTTACCGCAACTCGGAGTGCGTCTTAATCTGATGACGTTACATGTACTTACTGTATGCCCTGTCCGTAGCATAATACTTGATGACCATTCCGTAACCCCGGGGGTCACCATCTTGGTCAGAATCTCCCGTCTCCCGCCAACCGTCGCTCCTTCCAAATGCTATATCCCGTCATATATATATCCATGTAGGATTCCCTCCTGTAGTGATCTTACCAAACACAAATAGACGCGATACATCACAGACAAACCCTCTCATACACACCAAACCATTGCCAGTTCATTATGTCCGTAGCCTACCCTAAACTCCCGGAGCCGGGTAACTCGGCACATGCCACAGTGGCGATTCGTCCAACACAGAGTGTGATCAAGGCGCCGAACAACTCCAGGAACAATGAAACTTTCTTCGAACAGTTCTATAGGATGTACTGCACGGAGTTGAGGGCAGCGGATCAGAAACGAGAAGAATACAAAAAAAATCACCCCGAATGGAAGACTGTCTTTGATGATGAATATGCTCACCCAAAGAAGGGCTTGCTGGCGATGAATACAGGCGACCCAAACGGACATGTCCGAGTCCGTCGACTACGCGAATTTGCCAAATTTATTGTTGAAGACGTCAAAGACCCGGCCGACAAAATATATATCACCACGGGTTGGTATGCCACAAAAGTACTCCAGAAAGCTCCCACTAACTCATTCCAGCTTTTATGGACGAAATCCAAACGGCAAGTGAGGAGGAAGATAACGAATTCCCTCTACCAAAGCCCGTCATCGACGAAGTGTTCAAATACGCAGACCGCAAAGGCGATTTGACGGATAAATACTATGAATACGAAAACGGAGAATGGATCTCGGTCGCAGGCCAGCCCGATTTCAAGCAAGATCGCAGAAGGGGTGCGGGAGACGAACCTCATATTGAGAAACCGTCACCTGCGACCATTGAGGTTCCCACTTTCTTGGCCTCCATCTACGAAAGTGAAGAAGCGACGAATTTATTCAAGAGCATGTTGAAGAATCCTCTTGACAAAGGGATTGCTGATGAATACTCGAGCAAGGTCAACACAGCAGTTGCGAAGAAAGCAAAAGAAATGGAGTTTGGAAGGGATGTCACATTGCCTTTGTCCAGACTTCGCGGTATTGTTATGACATGTGTAAACATGCACTGTATCAAAGAGGGCATGGAAGCACAAGCGAAGGAAGGCAAAGAAGTCAGATTAGGCGAGACAGATCTGGCAAGCATCCAGAACAATTATAGCGGTATGATCAGCGGCGGAAAAGGCCTTCTCGATGCTTCGGGATGCCCTTCGGCTTGGGCGGGTCATCTGGACGCAGCCATCCTTGGATTGAGTCAAGATCATAGCAAGACAAAACAAGGAAGTGTCTTCACCGATCAAGAACTACAGAGTGTGCTCAGCCAACATGGCGGTTCCATGACCGAGAGCGTGCATACCGACCTGACCAAAAAGATGCAAGACGCGGAAGAGATTGCAGCGTGCACAGACTCGTTGGCTCTGGCTGCGGCCAAAAGGCAAAAAGCCTCGAAAACTCGGGAAACCACAAAGCCTGGATCAGCTTCGCACGGAATTTCAAAGAATAGCAACAAGCGCCGAACTCCTAATAGTCTTCCTTCCAAGACACCCAAACAACTTACTGGGCCTAGTGATCCGACAAGTCAAGAGGGTGACACGAATGATGGTTCCAATCCCGCAGCAAATGGTAGTTCAGATGGCGATACAGCGATGGGTGGTACAGAAGCGGACGAGGCAGGAATCCAGAACGGGAGGTCAGGTCTTGACGCATCCAACGACTCTTCCATGAGCGGAGAGGGCCAACCACGTGAGAATAGCGGCACTCCTGAACACCGGAATGAAGGTTCTGAACAAGGTGGCCCGGTGGAGGACGCCATTCTTCCAGCCGACATGGAGTGGTACCGCTCTACGTATGACAGAGCCACGCCGCTGATCGAGCAGATATTTGATAAGCCTCGGCTCGCTCAAGGGGAGCCGGGACAGGGGCTTGCAGCTATCAATAGAGAGATCAGCGCTCGCCTTGCGCAGGACCAGGAGAAAATGGACGTTAGCGAGAGCCCTTCGGCCATCAACGTCCGCCTGCAGGTCCCAATCAAGGAGTTCCTGACGCTCATGATACGTGGTACGCACGAGTTAGTGAACACCGGCAAGCTTAAGGTGAGTGAGATTGAGGAGGGACCACTCATTTCTGCCTACCAGGGCTTGCGGTCGACATTAGACCGTGCCCAGCAACCAGGCTTTTGGTACAAATGCCTGGGGGAGTTGGTCGAAAAGAAAGCGGAAGAGTGGAGGAACATGGACACCAAAGGCGACAATCCGAGAGCCAGCGAATATCTGTGGGACGAAGAATTCGAAGATCTCGTGAACCAGCTTGATCCGGAGAAAAGTTTAGAAAGTGCAACCCAATCTGCTAATGCAGAAGTATTCGCTGATTCTGAAAGGCAAGAGGGGAAGATAGGTGGCTTCCGGGTGGCGAGCAGGAAGCGCGACGGGACAGAGCATTACCAAGTCTTGGTTCAGGTGGGCGTCTACGGTGAAGCGCAAAAGGTACAAGGCACGCTCTGGCACACACTGCTGCCAGCATGTATCGTGACACTATCGTTGAGGACTACAAGAAGAGTGGAGGAACCCAGATCACCAGTCTCGATGGAGGCATAGGCGAGCTCAGAGCGCATGATCTCTCAAGCGTGCAAATTTCTGGAATCGCAGTCATTCCGAGGACGACGGCGAAAGGCTATAGAAAAATGCCGACGATGTTCATCCAGGGGAGTGTTGAAGATGGAAAGGGCGAAAGGTTTTGGAGTAGAACTTACATGGGTAGGGTCTGGGGCCAAAATGCGGTCATCCGCAAGATACGAGACTTCACAGACAACACAGGCATGCCTGTTCTCACGAACGACGCACAGCAGCCAAACCTGCTCATGCCGGAAGGCGCAAGCAAGCGTACTTGCAAGGCGTGGGGAGTGCCCTACATTGGACGAGCAGAGTCTGCGCGAGGGGAAGACATCACGAATGATCGTGATGGCGATCTTGACCGAAACGACGGGGTGTACGATCAAGACGGCGGGTTCGTGGTAGTCGATGAAGAGCCGCCACTTGATCCTACTTCGGAGGAGTTTCGGAAAGCGGACAAAGAAAGGAGGATGGAGGAGCTCGAGGTGGAGCTCGCCAGGTTGAAAGAGTCAATGAAAGAGGCTGCTTAGTCTGGCGTCTCAAATCCGATATGAGCGCGGAAAGTTCGCTGCGGTGAAACATCAGGGATTGGGCCTTCTTAAGAAATGTCGAAGTAATCGTTGGTCAATGAACTTGAAACTATACAGTAGTACCCTCGTAACTCACTACCAAATTGTGAATCTCATTGCAGTCTTGTCTTTTTGGCCAATCTCGGCCTTGTGCTATTGCAGCCGGCTTTACGCTTCTTTGCTGCGGCTTTGCCGGCGATGTCGAACGAGCATGCAAGGCCACGGTATCTGCACCGGCTGCAAGCAGAAACAACTTCAAGGGGACGGTGTATCTTGCGTGCGCCCTCGCAATAGACCATGCAATCCGACCCGCTCTCGGCGCACTTCTTGCAATCGCCACCAGTTGCTTCCTGACCTTCCGAAGTCTCATTAATGCGGCCGACGTGGGAAAGCACCTCACGCCGAGCCTCTGATAACTTCGACCATGCTTTCGAAGAGACTGACCAGTACTCATCATCGTGTTGTGGTCTCCGGAACACTTGGAAGTCTCTCGCGGCCTTGTCGCACCCGTTCGCAGGCGACGTGTGAATAGGTGTGGTCTCACTCTGCGGGCATCTAAGCTTTTTTGTTTGCGAGTTGCTTCGATGCTGACACTTTTTGGAGTCGTGCGCAATCAATCGGTCGGCTTCTTCAAAGGTCTGCCTGATCACTTGTTCAAGCGACTCCCAGGACATCCAGTCACTTCGTGGCTCATCGCCGTGTCCAGCTACTTCGGTGTTCAGAAGCTCATGTGAGTCGACCACTAAGTGTGTCAGTGTAGCCTGCGATCTGTTCATCCAAAAAAGCTGCTTCGTCTTACTTGAGATGGTTGTGTCCACGCGTCCATCCAAACCAGTCTGCGTTCTAGATGAGTCGCCTGACAACCGTGGTGTCCACGCCTCCAACCAGACCAGTCTGTATTGTAGATGAGTAGTCTGTGAACCGTGGTACTGTTCCAAGAGACTGGTCTTCCGAATCCATAGGCCTATGTATTTGATGAAGATCTCAGGATGGCTGAACCATTGGAAGTTGAGTGTGTCGGCATCCTGTCTCTTGTGGATGATAGACCGACAACGACTACATTCTTGGATTAGGTAAAGTTAATCATAAACATGCCAAGAACCCTACGATTTCCTTTCCGCCTCGTCCATCGACGATGGCCTTGGTCTACAAGGCTTCCCCTCTGAAGGTTCGCCGAGGTCAAGCCCGGTCTTGGAACCATGTCATCCGGAAAATACTAAGGCATGTTCGTATCAACCCTTTGGCCCCCCTTACCGCAGTGTTTCTACCCCTTTGATAGATGTTGCCGTCCGGGGCTTGGAAGGCATGGTCGAACTTCTCCTCGTTGAGGGCAAGGTGGACGTTGCGTTGCGGAATAGTCTGGATCAGACACCTCTTGTCGTAGCCGAAATGGCACGTCATAGACGTATCGTGTACTTGCTGCGCAACGCTGATGCTATTGGTGCCTGATTCTGACGATCAGTCGTCGCTCGGAAAACAGGCAAATAAATGCTGTGTAGGATGTTGAAGATCGGCAGCGCCACATTCGCCACCCACTGCAGTATATAGGTCAGGCATGCTCCCACTTGATAGATCATCAATCAACATTCTTTGAACCTACCAAATCTCAACAGGTTATGAGCCCGGGCTGACGCTCTAGA
The DNA here is from genome assembly GCA_001931905.2 of Cladosporium sp. IMV 00045. NCBI lineage: Eukaryota > Fungi > Ascomycota > Dothideomycetes > Cladosporiales > Cladosporiaceae > Cladosporium > Cladosporium sp. IMV 00045. The sequence continues at coordinate 5,152 of MSJI02000749.1, read as the reverse complement.
CCAATGCACGTGATCGTGCCGCATTACCGGCCCCACTACGCCTCAGCCCATTCCGATAAGAGCTAGCGCATTTGCGCCAACAGCACTCACTTGAACATCAAAGACATCGAAATACGCAACCTTTGTTGCTGGAAAGACACACATCCAACGAAAGGCCCTGATCTAGACCACGGCAATCTCTTCGACGCGCAATCATCATGCAAGCTGAAGGGTCTAGACCGTCGGAGACGCCGAGGGTGACAGGATCGAGAAACTTTGGCTCGCAGAGCTCAACGAACATTTGGACAGAAATGCGGAAGTTTGGTCAAAGTTACCTCGACATGCTGACAAGATGTGGCAGGACATAAATAACGGGACAATGAGACCGTGCAGGTGCTTGCAGGAAGCAAGGATCATCTGGAAGCCCTACAAACCGCGGCGATCTCCCGAAATCTGTACAATTTAACATGTCTGACCACACATCCACAGACTACCAGAAGGGCCTCGCTGCCATCAAACCACTAGAAACAAAATCCGGGTGGCAGAAATGGAACGAAGATATCCACAATGCACTACTGTTCGCAGGCTTCAATGACGTCCTGAACAGACAGCCAGATAAACCCACACGTCGAGAAACAGAACCCAGCGCGAGATACAACGAGCGCGCAGAGGCTTGGGAAGACAAGCAAGCCCGTGCGCTCGCGGCCGCGCGGGACCGATGTGGCCACAATGCAAAGAACGCAATGAAAGACTGCGAAACCATCGTTGACGCCTTCGCGGCGATCAAAGAGCAGTTCCAACCGTCTGGCTCGGGTGGCTACGACAGATTGACCACCGAGTTCAACAACCTAGATCTCATCAAATGCTCGAGTGTTGGAAAACTTGGCTCCGAAATACTTAGAGTCTGGGATCAGATAAAGGCAATCGATCCTCTAGCTCTGGGAGAGTCCTATGTCGTACAGCATTTCTTGAATGGCCTGGGAGACAAATACGACTCATTCCGCACTTCTTTCGGAATGCAATACAGTGTCGTGGTCTCGACAACGAAACCACTGGCCACGTTGGCAATATCCATCGAAGCGGCTGAAGACCATGAGTACAAGCATTTCACAGAGCTGCAGCCACTGGGCGGCAACAAAGCCTTCTACAATAAACACGTCAATAACAACATCAACAATCCCCCGAGGCAGAAGCGCAAGGCCTGTGAACACTGCGGCAGACTTCACGGGGAGAATTGCTGGTACCTCGACGACTCGAAGGCGCCCGAGTGGTTCAAGAAGCAACGTGAGCTACAGGCCAGACTGCTTGACAACGAAACCAAGAGGCAATGCTCGGAAGATACGGGCATTGCGGTCATGGGTACTAGCAGAGATAGACAAGCCGCTGGGCAGTACCACGTCGCTATCGGTCGAGGGGATGACCTCCTGGACTCCCATCGCCATCACAACGACCTCCAGCACGTTTGGATCCTCGACACCGGAGCCACTGGACACCTCGTTACTCGAAATGACGTGTTCGTTCCTGGCACTTACAAAGAGATCAGTGGATACACTTCCACGGGGATCGGAGGATCTTCCGTGCTCCCGAACGGCCAAGGAACCATCAGGCTGCAATGTAAGACAGTCGATGGCCATCGTTGGCTCGAAATACCGAACGTGCAGTATGAACCAAATGCGGGTGTGAACCTGCTCTCCTTCAATGATATGTGGCCGTTCATAGACACCATAGAGAAGCTTCCTATGGGCTTGGCGTTCACGCAGGGGAGTTATCGATTTACAGCATCCATCAAAGAGAACCTTCTTTTGCTAGACACCACGGACACGCTTCGCTTTGCGGGAGCGGCATATAGCGTCAAAGACCCCGATAGACTGTGGCACGAGCGCATGGGACACCTAGCAGAAGGTTCATTAGAGCAGCTAAGAAAAGTTGCAGACGGCATGGAGGACGTAGACCCTGATGGGATACGCCTGTGCAAAGACTGCGTAAAAGGACGGATGCGAGAACGTCCACACGATGGCGCAATACTGCCTGGAACGTATCCAATGGAGGCAGTTCACGTCGACATCGCGGAGCTGCCACTGGCAGGGTTTGACGGCAGCAAGTACGTGGTCACCATGCTGGACGACTACACCGAATGGGCAGAACTCGCTCCCGTCAAACACAAGTCCGAGTTCTTCGAAAGTGTCCGATACTTCGTCGAACACAATGAGACGCCTGCCCGTCGCTGCAAACGTATACGACTAGACCGCGCAGGCGAAAACCAAGCCATAGCGTTAAGGACCTGGGCTGGCGCTAGAGGGATCGAACTCGAGTATACAGACACCGAGCAGCACCAGGCCAATGGAAGAGCCGAGAGGCTAAACCGCACCATGAGTAATAAACTCCAATCAACCATGCAGTCAGCTGGCGTGACCGAGAAATACTGGCCGCTAGTACTGCCCAACCATACTGTCTACATTCGCAATCGCTCTCCTTGTACTAAAAAGCTCACTCCGTTTGAACTCTTCACTGGCCGTCGTCCGGATCTTGCCAACATCCGAACTCTGGGGAGCAAAGTCTTTGTGTTAAAGAGCGAAAAACAGAGACCGAAATGGCTCGGATCGCGTGCGATGGAAGGGATCCTTCTAGGATTCAAAGGAAGCCACCAGTATCTGGTGCTGTTCCCTGACAAGTCATTCACTTGGCGCACCAACGTAGTCTTCAAAGAAAGGCTTGACAACCCCGACCGGCCGGCTGCGGCCGGCACTGATGAGAGCAGTGAGACAGTCGAACCACGGGGGGAGGGTGTAGAAGCTCCGACTGCCTCCCCTCTCAGTACACTGGAGCAGCCTGCTCCTATGCCAATGGCTGCTGACAACAGCGTCGACGACGTAGAAACCACGGAGTCAGATCAAGGGGAGCAAGACTCACCAGAGTATCACCCTATACACACAGGGCCCTGTGAGCCCGTTCAGAGACGCTCCTCTCGTGCAGGACGGGGCCAGACAAGTCGGTATAACGAAGACGACTGGCAGGTTGGTCTGCACTACATCATGCTAGCTTCGATCATGTCAGAACCGTATGAGCCACGTACATTCCGCGAAGCCCAGACCAGCTCACAATGGCCAAAATGGCAGGAGGCGTGTGAAGACGAGATGAGATCTTTACGCCTCAACAGAACCTGGCGCCTGAAAAAGAGAGCTTTGGTCACAAAAGATGGCAAGCGTGTGCTCCGCGGCAAATGGGTATTCAAAATCAAGAGAGGCCCAGACGGACGGGTACAGAAATACAAAGCCCGCTGGGTCGTCAGAGGATTCGAACAACAAGAAGGGTCCGATTACAACGAGACGTTCGCCGCAGTCGTGAAGCCGATGAGCTACAAGGCATTGTTCGCAATCGCGGCTGCGCTAGACTACGAGATAGAGCACATGGACGTTAAGACCGCTTTCCTGTACGGCGACGTCGAAGAAGAAATATATGTCGAACAACCGACAGGGTACGAGGAGGGCGACGCCACCGAAGATGTGTGCGTGCTCGACAAAGCCCTCTATGGCCTCAAACAATCCCCACGCATCTGGTGCAACACCCTCAGCAGTTTCCTCAGGTCGTTGGGGTTCGAGCCGCTACACTCAGACTTCAGTGTCTTCGTGAGAGGACAACTGATTGTTGCGATCTATGTCGATGACATTCTGCTCGTGGGGCCATCAATAGAAATGATAAACGAAGTCAAGAACGCACTTCACAAGCGGTTCAGCATGTCAGACCTGGGACCATGCAACTACTATCTTGGCATAACCGTGCGCAGAGATAGAGTGAACCGAACGATTTATTTGGGGCAACGTGCCTACATTGAGAAGTTTCTCAAGGAGTACGACATGTGGGAAGTCAAACCCGCGGTGACTCCTATGGACCACCCCCCGCAGCCGGCGCCGGATGACTACAAGGCACCAGAGAGCCTCAGGTTGCGGTACCAGCGAGCAGTCGGGTCGCTGATGTACTGCATGCTTGGAACTCGGCCTGACATCGCCTTCGCAGTCTCGGTCGTGAGCCGGTTCTCGTCAAACCCCACCGTTGCACAATGGGACTCGGTGGTGCGCATATTCAGGTACCTGCGAGCTACTTTGGACCTAGAACTGGTGTTCACTGACAACATCGGTCCATTGACCGGGTACACCGACGCAGACTGGGCCGGAGATCACGAGACAAGGCGATCGACTTCCGGCTACATTTTCACGATCGGAAGTGCGGCCATTAGCTGGTCCTCAAAGCGACAACCAACCGTCGCATTATCGACCTGTGAAGCAGAATACATTGGGCAGACACAAGCCAGCAAAGAAGCTGTGTGGCTGCGATCACTACTGGCAGAATTGTCAAAAGTAGGGGAGCGGTCGCTACCAACAACAGTCATCTACAGCGACAATCAAGGCGCTATAGCACTAGCAAAGAACCCACAGTTCCACGGTCGATCCAAGCACATCGACATACAACATCACTATGTGCGAGAAAAGGTAGTCGACGGGACTGTGGAGCTGACATACATTGACACGTCGAGACAAATTGCCGACGGCTTGACCAAAGCACTACCGAGAGAGCCTTTTGAAAGATTCAGAAAGGCACTAGGCTTGCGATCGAGGATGTAGTATGGTCACAAGGGAGACAAGGGCAAAGTCGCTGACCAGTACAGCAGATGGAGATAGGCATGATAGGCGGGTGCGACAGTGACACTACCGAAGGGGAGTGTTGAAGATCGGCAGCGCCACATTCGCCACCCACTGCAGTATATAGGTCAGGCATGCTCCCACTTGATAGATCATCAATCAACATTCTTTGAACCTACCAAATCTCAACATCTTCTCAACGCCTGATGGATACCCCTCCAGGTGTCCGACTCCGAACGAAGGGAAGTCATTCTATACTGGGGCAAATTCATCGGTCGCCGCTTGTCTCAGTTTTGAGTCGCCCCGAGCGCTCGCATACGACAACCCACGAAATCGCCGTTCCCTGTCTGCGGGCCGGCGATACCGAGCACGTACGTCAAGCGCCGAACAGTGAGTCACTGTAACACTACGCTATAACTTTATATACTGACTTACAACACCCTCTTCCGACGGGTGCGTACCCGTTCAGACGACCCTCAATCTCACACTCCCACAATCTCTCAATCTCGCAATCTCGCAATCTCGCATTCGGTCAG
>MSJI02000748.1:55252-166577 GCA_001931905.2 Cladosporium sp. IMV 00045 | reverse complement strand
TCCAACAGCTCGTTGTCAGCTATGGCCAAACCCTTCGTCTTCCATGGCGCACAGCCCTCCCACGAGAGCACCAGGTCTCCGATCAAAGCGAACCATGCTCCCGAGACGTCCATTAGCGAGCTGGAAGAGGGCGAAATTGTCGAGGATGAGCCGGCTCCGCAAACCCACGCGCTCAACCCTACCAATGAACAGCCGGAGGAACGTGACACCACCCCTTCGTTGTCGGAACCGCACAGGCCATACAACTTGCCCGAGAGCCTGGACACCAGCGATGAGCCGAGGGAGGAGCCAACTTTCGATGAGATCGATGCTATTATGCAGCATATGAACGAATCCGAGACTGTGCCAGCAGCTAGCCCTCCGAAGGTTGAATCACCTCCGCGCAGCCCGGATCTTCAACCCCCGAAGGGAGTTACCTACCTGCCAGGCTGGCCTCGCAGTGAGGGTCCAAGCCCTAGTCCTAAGCGTCTCCAATTCCCTTACCAGACGCCTCTCAACGACCCTAACAAGGAACGGAGCGAGAGCGATGAGCCTGCTGGTATGAACGGATGGCCACCGCAGCGTATCAACAAGAACGATGAGGCGCCGCATAGCGACTGGTCTGGCCTGTTGTCGCCTATTGACGAAGAGAAACTGCAATCACGCAGCATGTTCTTCGACAACCACATTGACAGCATCATTAGCCGTGTGATCGATCGCCGCCTCCAGCCTTTGGAGGACAGCCTCCGTACCATCCAGACCTCCGTGGTCAAGCGTCCCAGATCCAGCGACCAGCAGCTTTCACTCAAGCCGCGCAGCTCTTCTGTTGCTGAGGAGAGTGATGCCGACGATGAAGACGACCACAACGACGCTGAGCGCCAGCGCCCTGTGTCACGCGGCCGTGACTTCAAACTCGGCCAGATCAAGTCTATCGTTATGGATGCGATTCGCGAGCAAGGCCCGTCATCTGCGCAGTCATACCACGACATCGCCGACCTCCACTCCGCGCTGGCCGACATGAAGGTCTCATTCGCCAGAGCCGCTTCCGCCAGCCTTGAGCTTGATGACATCAAGCTTGTCGTTGAGAACGCCATTGCCAGGCAGCCCAAGGCGGCGCCTCCTGTTGAGCACGAAGGCACAGGAGACTCAACTCGCCATATCAAGGAAATGCAGGGCCGTCTCGACGAGACCCTTGCCAATGCTCTTGAAGATGCTAACCATAGACAACAAGCCGAAGCGCGCGAAGCAGATGTCAGACGCATGCTCAAGCTTGCCGAGGAAGAGCTCAGGCTCCTGCGTGAGTCTAGCCAAGACGACGATGCCAGACTTCACGCTCTCGAGCAGGAGCGCCAGGAGCTTCGCCACCGCGCCGAGTCGGCTGAAGAGCGCACCTCGAGCATGGAAGATGAGCACGAGGCAATGCAGGCTACGCTTGAAGAGTACCGCACTTCGAGCAACAGGTGGCGCCAAGAGATCGACGAAAACAACGCTGAGCGCGAGGAGCTTGAGAGCAACATCAGCGAGCTCGAGACCCGCCTTCAAGCCGAACAAGAAGCCGGCAAGCAAGAGAGGGACGGATTCGAGAGTACCATCGCCGGACTTGAGAAGCGTCTCCGCACTGAGCAGGAGGCCAGCCAACAGGAGAGGGCTGGATTTGAAAGCACCATCGCTGGGCTCGAGCATCGTCTTCAAGCCGAGCAAGAGGCCGTCAAGCAAGGCAACGGTGGTCTCGAGAGCACCATTGCCGAGCTCGAGAGGCGTATGCGCGCAGCGCAGGATGCCAGCAGGCAAGACCGCGATGGCCTTGAAAGAATCATCGCCGAGCTCGAGCAGCGCGTTCGTGCAGAGCGTGAGGCTACCAAACGGGAGAAGGCACCACTTCAGAACGCCATCGGCCAGTTGGAGCAGCGCCTCCGTGGCGCACACGAGGCTGGTAAAGCTGAGCGTGCGGGTCTCGAGAAGAGCGTTGTCGAATTGGAGGAGCGTCTGCGCGCCGCGCACGAGAACGGCCAGCGTGAGCGTGAAGAACTCGAGAACACGATCGCTGGCCTGGAGCAACAATTCGAGGAGACTCAGGAATCCGGTACTGGAATGCGTCGTAGGCTTGAGAAGCTGCACTCTGATATGGCTACAGCTGCTGGCCAACTGGCTAGCGAGAAGGCTAGCTGGAAGGCTAAGGAAGAAGACTACATTGCTCGTTGCGAGGTACTTGAAGCCCAGAATGCTGTCCATGCTCGTGAGAGAGCAGGTCTTGAGGAAGAGGTCCAGAACCTGCGCGCCGTTGCCGCGGAATCTACTGATGCTAGACTCACGCTCGAGCACATGCGCGCGTCGAAGTCGTCGCTCGATGAGATGGTCCGCAAGCAGCAGGCCGAGCTGAAGGAGCAACAAGCGCTCACTGCTAGATTCGAACGTGACTACCACGACGCCAGGGAGTCTGCTCGCGCGGAGATCCACCGCACCCGCATGTCTCTCGAGACTGATGTTGAGGCAGCCAACCACCAAGTCAACATCGTCCGCGCCGAGTACGAAAGCGAGCTTGCTCGTGTTCGCGCTGAGCTTGACAGCGTTCGTATGGACGCTGACACCGCCAAAGAGCGCCACGCGCTCATGCTCGAGGCAGAGTCTGACAGCAAGCGGGAAGCCCTGCGCAAGGTCAACCAGGACAACAGCATTGCGCTCGACAAAGCCCGAACCAACTACGACTCCGCAGTTGAGGACCTCAAGGCACAGCACGGTCGTGCTTTGCGTCACGCGAACGAGGACAAGGATCGCTCTGAGTATTTCTTGAACGAGCGCCTGTCCCTCGCCGACGCTAAGCTCCAGCACTTCCAAGATAGAGTCTTGCATCTGGAGGAGCGCCTCGAAGTTACCAAGGCGGCTGCACAGGCCGCTGCTATGAGCGCTCAAGGCAAGCAATCTCCGGTTCCTAATGCTCGTAGCGCCATTCCCGAGAAGATCTCTCCCCAGGCTCTTCGCGAGTCTATCTTGGTCCTACAAGAGCAACTCCAAGAGCGTGAGACTCGCATCGAGCAGCTGCAGCACAAGGCTAAGACTGAGGGACCTGCCAAGATCAAGGAGCGCGATTCCGAGATTGCCTGGCTTCGTGAGCTCCTCGGTGTCCGCAACGAGGAGCTTACCGAGCTGATCAACGCCCTTTCTCGTCCTACGTTCGACCGAGACACTGTTCGCGACACCGCAATCCGCATTCGCGCGAACCTGCAGATGGAGCAACAGGAGAAGGAGCGCTTTGGTCAGTCCGGCTCCCTCCCAGGTCAAGCCCTCGCCAGCTTCACAAGTTTCGCTACGCCGAAGGCCACAAGCTTGTTCAACAAGTGGCGCAGCAGCATGGAGAGCAACACTCTCAAGTCCCAAGCGCCGTCGGCTAGGGGCAGCGTTGGAGGTTCTCGATCCAACACCCCTTCGAGATTGTCGGCTCCTGCTCGCGCTCAGCCGTCGTTCTCCAGTGGTGGCCTCATGACCCCTCCTGCGACCAACATGCGCACCTCGCCGGTTCCTGAAGCCACCAACTCCCTTCCGGCCCCGGTCCTCTCGCGTAACGCATCTCATCAGCCTGAGCATGAGACCGAATCCTCCGAGCTGTCTTCCAAGGCGCAGGGCAAGCAGCCCGTGACGGAAGACCCAAGCACCCCGCCTGAGCTCTTCACAGCCAACGAGTACGACCAGGACGCCGAGGACGCACACGCCCAGATTCCGGACTTCGACGAACCAGAAGCCGAGGAGGCCGAAGGCGACGAAGACCTCGACGACGTGCTCGACAACCAACCTCCGGCGTTCCGCAGCCTGGAGGACGAGCTTGACGAGCCGTCCACCGTTGGCGGAGATGAGGATGAAGGTGCTTAAGCAAGTCGCCAGACGCTCAATCTCCGTACCAACATCAATATTTCATTTGTCACCAAGAAGAAGTCGGAAGGAAAGTCAACGAGAGAGACATCGGTCCCATCGACCGTGACCTCTTCTCCCTTTGACGTTGGATTGCTTTTATGCATTTCTCTGGCGCGAAGATACCCGGGCCCAAGGGTCCTGATTTGATCGGCCATTTAATCTTTTTGATTGCTTTTTTGTTCATTTCACCTTGCGTCTTGTTGCTCTGCGATATACCCAGACTGGACCTTTGTGGATACTTTGTTTTTGTTTTTGTTTTCCTTTGTTCAAGTTGGATCTGCTCTTTTTCGTACATGTGTTTATCTACATACTCGCGACTTACTTGTACTTTGTCTTTTCTAGGCAAATGGCTAGCTACATAAATCTAATAACTTATCTGTGTCAACAACAATGACCCGGACATCAGTTCATCACACCTCTCAATGTCTTTGTGACCTCGCCTGTCGTATGTAAATCCAATGGCTCCCGCAACACTCCGATCCCGTCGTCACATGTGTTGGTTACTGGAGTTATCAACTGAATTATGAAAACCATCAATCGACGACGTCACGGCCTCTGGGGAAAGTTTGGGTCTGAACGTTTGCCGTTTTGACGCTTTCGCATTCACCGAAACAATCTCACCTGCCGCATACATCCATACAAAGAGCAATGAGTCCTTGAAACTTTCCATTCTATCTTTCCCCTTACAGCATGAAGGATTGAAGACCCTAAATTGCAATGTCCAATGGAGCGCAGGAGCGGAAGAAGGCGTCTGTTGGTAAGTCCCTAGGCCCTCAGCAAGCCCATTGGGGAGAATCCCTCTCTCCTTCACAACAACCGTCGCTAACCTCTCCTCCTCTCCAACAGGATTCCACTTCCTCGCCGGCCTCGGCTCCGGCTGCACGACCGCCTTCCTACTCCAACCCGCCGACCTGCTGAAAACCCGCGTACAGCAATCCTCCTCCGCCACACTCCCGCAAGCCCTCACCGCGATCCTCAATGGGCCCAACCCCATCCGCCAACTCTGGCGCGGCACCACGCCCTCCGTCATCCGCACGGGCTTCGGCTCGGCGCTCTACTTCGGCATGCTGAACAGCATGCGCAGCTACGCCGCTCGCGGCGTCGCCGGAAGCTCCTCCTCAACCTCCTCCGCCCTGCCCAAACTCGGCAACGCGGCGAATCTGGCCTCGGGCGCGCTGGCGCGCGTCGCGGCTGGTTTTGTCATGAATCCTGTTACCGTGCTCAAGGTCCGGTATGAGAGCTCGTATTACGCTTACACTTCGCTCGCTGGCGCGGCGAAGCACATCGTCGCTTCGGAGGGGTTGAGAGGGTTTTTTGCTGGGTTCGGCGCGACGGCGGTGAGGGATGCGCCGTATGCGGGGCTTTATGTGTTGGTTTATGAGCAGGCGAAGGCGAGGGTGGGGGCGATAAAGGAGGCGGCTGTGCTGGAGGCAAGTGGTGGTGGTGAGGGAGGGGCGGCGGTGCTTGGAGGAGGAGGGACAGGAGCAGCGACAGCCGCGACAGCGACGAGTGCGGCATCGACGAACTTCATCTCGGGCGTTGTGGCTGCCGTGTCGGCGACGACGATCACGAATCCCTTCGACGCTATCAAGACGCGCTTGCAGCTCATGCCGGCTAAGTATGGCAATATGGTGCAGGCTGCGGGTCTGATGCTGCGGCAGGAGGGTGTGCGGAGCATGTTCGACGGGCTGAGTTTGAGGATTGGCAGGAAGGCGTTAAGCAGCGCTCTGGCTTGGACGGTGTATGAGGAGATGATCAGGAGGGCGGAGACGCTCGTATAGAATACCTACCTTTCCTTACCTGCGGGAAGCCTTGTTACGATATGATACCTTGTATAATCTACACTCAATCTGAAAGGGTTGCCGAAGCGAATTTGTTTCTCACCTATTATTACAGCTCGGTGCTCATGCTCTCAATGGCAATTTTGCAAAGGCATGGAAGAACTTGCAAGAGCCAGAACTCTCCTGTTGATCCTCTACCCGATTTCCATCCCACCGAAGCTCTCGAACATTTCCGACTCCGCCCTGAACACGACTTTCTCGATCAATGCCAGCTTCGCAACCAGCTGCTCGAACCCCTTCTCACCCTTGACCTGCTCAAAGTCCCCTGGAATATCGTCCTCAGGGAACCAAGTCTTGACATCGTCTTCCCAGTCCGCCGCCTCGCCGACTGTAATGTGCTCGTTCCTGGCGAGAAGCTTGTCCCAAGTGTTGTGGAAGACCTCCAGGCTCCACCTTGGCTCGTACACTTGACAGTACGCATCTCCTGGCATCCGAGACCTTGGGGCAAACACGCGGTCTTGAAAACGACTGAGTTCCACGTAGAAGTCGGAATTGGCAATTCCGAATTGGTACGTGGTACGTTGTTGGAGTTGCTTGACTGATGCATTTGGATTCCAACGTACAAAAGGCTTGTCGGTGCGTTGTTGCTGAGCGGCGAAGTCGTCTATGCGGATGGTATCCGTCAGTCGCTGCAAGTCAGGTGGCAGACGGTTTTCTTCGACAACTTGCGAAGTCGTCATGTCGAGTTGCCACGCGGTACCGTTCTGCAGGTTCAAGAGGTTGATGTCGACAAGAGAAGAAGCAGCTGTAGCTCCTTGATCCAGACGCGTCCACCGTTTGGACGCTTGCTCTAAGATCACTTGACCCCCATCGTCAACAGGGTGCCATGAGACCTCCAGCTGTAGGTCTCCCGCCTTCTCTGCGAAAGTTAGAATGGCGGTGTAGACTGGTTTGACTTCCAGAAGTGTGTTGATCATGTTGTCGCGCGGAAACAGCAGTTCTTGCTCAGACTGAAGCGCTTGCAAGGCGGTCGTCTCGCTGTACTGATCTCCCATCCTTAAGACCGTTAGCACATTCTTCTGCCCCTTTAATGGTGAGGGTAGTACATACTCAGTTGTAATCTCGCCTGCAAACTGTGATTGCTGTAGCATCTCCTGAAACTCATCGATCGCATATGAACCGTCCTCAGTGGCCTTATAGTGAGTTGCCAGAAAGGTGCCCAAGCGGATGCGAAACTTGAGGTGGCCGCGGTAGTAGTGCAGCTTGCGTATCATGAGTAGAATAGACTTCCCAGCAACACTCTCGTCGCGAGTTCTGGTCGTCAGCACCTGATCTTTCAAGGCTCCAGAAGCACGCTCGCCTGCACCGCATGGAGATTTTCCGGTTTCCTCTTGTGTGACCTTTGCGTTCGTCCCAATGCGTTTGATACGACCGAACTGCCGCAGAGAGACACTGCTGGGAATCTTCAGTTGGCCGTCATCTTTGGTAAAGCATAGGATGTACCTCCTGATCGGCGCGATCTGGCGAGCAGCAACCTGAAAGAAAGTTTTGCGGATGCGTAAAAGGGCAGTCTTGACCGCATCCGCATCGCCCATGGCTTGGAATAGTTGGGTTTCCGGGTAGAACACTACGTAACACGAACAATCCATGCGGATGGGATCCAGTGCCTCGCAGAACGTGCCCAGCACCTCATGTGGCTGGCAGTCTTGGACAGGCCAATGGAAGGTCCCGATGGCACCAAATTTCGTACCCAGGGGTGGACGCTGCCGGAAGCGTTGGCGTTTGACCTCACGAGCCCATCTCTTCTCTTCGTTCTTACGCTGCTGTGGCAGGAGCGAGCCGCTTTTGTAGAAAGCCGATTTTCCCTGTGCGCGTTCTGACGGAGTCTCGCGGGTGATCCAGTCATGAATGGCCTGCTTGGTGCGTTGAACCGCCTGAGGTTCGCCCCAAATGTCAAATCTGACTTCGCCACCACTGCCGCGACGTTCCTGGGTGAAGATGAAGGTGCCATGTCTGCGAGCTAGAGCTTCGTGCTGCTGGTCGAGCCACACTAGCTCGTCGGGGATGGAGATGGTGGCCGTGGGTCGCTCAAGTTCGCGCCATGCCGCCTCTGCGGTGTTTTGCGCATCATCGCCTAGATCAATGAGCAATGCTTGCGGTTCCTGGCGAACTTGTTTACGCCTCCTCGCGCCTCTATCATCGAGCCACGCCGGCTGTGCTATCGTGACAGGCTGTCGCTGTTCGACTCCAGGGCTGAGAGCGGAAGATTGATTGGGTTGGGAACGTTGCTTTCCACGTTGCTTGCGTTTTCCAGCGGGTTGCTTCACGGTTTCCGATGGAGCTGCTTCATTCTTCGCTGAGGGTTGGTAGTTGAGATCCCATTCGCGCGCATTCGCCTTTTCGTAGTCGTCGTCGTCCATGACTGAGCGGCGTGTGGGTGCTACGGTGTTCGAAGAGAAAGAGAGGAAGGTGAAGAGAAAAGGGAGGGCTGTTCGAAGATGTTTGTGGGTTGAAGAGCCAGCTGTGACGTGAAAGAGAAGAAGGCAGGAGCGAGGTTGTTTGCACCAATGAATCGGGAAGGCGCGACCTGCTCCCTCGACGTCTGCTGTACTTACCTGCTACTTACGTAGAGATCTACTCGTATTGATCAATCCATATTCTCCCAAGCCGTGGCCGATGCACATGGAGGCCCGTAGTGCAAAGCATAGATCCCAATCTAGCAGTCATGCCTGTCTTTGGCCTTCATCCTACTGTGTATTCACAATGGCGGGTATAGACACCAGGCGAAGCAGCGATGCCTTGAAAGGTTATCAGCCTAAACATGAATCCGATTTCCTTGAACTTTCGCTGTACATGAGTTGACTTGATGTTCTCAAAACCAAGTGAGTCTCGAGTGATACGATGTCGACAGGATTGCCCGAGGTCACTGAAGCCAATTTAGGTCACGTGCTTTCGCGACAGTCGCATCTTCGCATTCGCGTTTCCCACGGCAAGCAAGACATCAACGAAGGACTTGCAAGTCTCTACGGCCGCACAACCACACACACATACACGATGCCGCCAAAACGACAGCGTACTAATGCCGAGAAAGCGCGGCACTACCTCTCGGGAGGCAGCGTGCTGAGAGAAGACTCGGACGACGAACTGGGCCTTGAAGACCACCCCTGGGAATTCATTTACGCCAGCAAAGACGAGCCTCTCGCAGCAGGGCAGACGAGCAATGGCGAGGCGCAAAGTATAATTGGAGCTCGGATGGGCGATTTTGAATGCTACGTCGGCGATACTGTGCTTCTCAAAGCTCCAGCCGGTAATGAAGCATGGGTAGCAATTATCTACGACCTGTCAGAGGGCGAGCTGGAGGACGACGATGGGGAAATGACCATGCAGAAGAAGGCGACCATGATGTGGTTTTCTTCGGAGAAAGAGATCAGAGGCAAGAACAAGCGCACCGACTTCCTGTTCAACGAATTGTACATTACGGCAAACTTCGATGAAAACCCATTGACGACGATCAACGGCAAGGCGAAGGTTATGTCGCAGGGAAAATTTGATTCCCTCTATCCCAGCGGCAAGGTTCCAAAGAACTCAAAGGACTTTGGCAAGGTCTTCACTTGTAGAAGAGGTGCGAACATCAAGACTGCGACATATACCGAGGAATTCAAGTGGGAAGATGCATTCAAGAGCCGAAGGGAGGATATGGACGGTCTGAGCGAGTTGGTGGAGAGCCAGACTGTCAAGACGCGAAGACGGAAGCCTACCAAGAAACGTGACGAGAGCGAATATGGTCTGGAGGATATCGATGAGGATGCTGCGATGGACGACCCAGCAACACCTCGAAAGCGTCGCAAAATGACATCTGCAACGCCAACTCCGTCTAAAGCAAAGCAAAGGACGCCTAGAAAGTTCACCACACCAACACACAAGCGCATCGTGACAAAGAAGCCGCTTGAGTTCACGCCACTCGGCACACGCATGCTCTCCCCTACACAGACGCAGGCTTCTCCATACCAGCTCGCGAGGTCTACCCTCCACGTGTCTGCTGTTCCTCACGCATTGCCTTGTCGAGAGGATGAATTCGATACAGTACAATCACATCTGGAAGCCGCGATTACTGCAGGTACTGGTGCATGTATCTACATCTCAGGGACTCCAGGTACAGGAAAGACGGCCACCGTCAGGGAAGTGGTTGCATCCTTGCAAACAGCTGTGGCAGACGAGCAGCTTGACGACTTCTATTTCGTTGAAATCAATGGCATGAAAGTCACAGATCCTCATCAATCATACAGTCTGCTATGGGAGGCACTCAAGGGCGACCGCGTCAGCTCAGCACACGCATTGGAGCTTCTGGAGCGGGAATTCACCACACCTTCGCCACGCCGTGTGCCTTGCGTGGTGTTGATGGACGAACTTGATCAACTTGTGACACGAAACCAGGGCGTCATGTACAACTTCTTCAATTGGCCTCAGCTTCGACACAGCCGTTTAATCGTGCTGGCGGTTGCCAACACTATGGACTTGCCCGAGCGAACACTCAGCAACAAAATCAGTTCACGTCTAGGACTTACCCGTATCACGTTCCCTGGTTACACTCATACGCAATTGATGGCCATTATTCAATCCAGACTTGAAGGTGTCGGCCAGGTCATCGTCGAAGCAGACGCCGTACAATTTGCCAGTCGCAAAGTCGCCGCTGTATCCGGTGACGCACGTCGTGCTCTCGACATCTGCCGTCGTGCAGTCGAAATCGCAGAACAAGAGAGTACAGATGCGGAAAAAGAGAAAGAGAACACAGCACCAGACACACCAAGCAAAACACCTGCTAGGCAGAAGGTCATGCCCCTTGTTGCGGCACAGAAGAAAGGCATTGTCAACATCGCGACGATCAGAAGAGCAATTACCGAAGCAACCTCGACACCCATGGCAGCCTACCTTCGCTCATTGCCTCTAGCGAGCAAACTTTTCCTCGCAGCTCTCTTAGCCCGTCTTCGTCGTACAGGTATCACGGAATCAACTCTCGCAGATATCATCGACGAAGCGAAACGCATGGGTGCAATGTCGCAATCAAAGCCGCTTGAACAGTATCTCCTAACCCCTGATGCTACGCCTCCTCAACAGAACGAGGAAGACGCCCCAGGAGCGACACAGACTCCCTCCAAGCGTGGACGGCCCGCCCAGAAGAAAGAAATCGAGAAGGCATCCAGAGTCATGGGACTCGGAAGCGCTGCTGTGGAGTTAGCGGAGGCAGGAATCGTGGGACTTGAAAACAGGCATGGAGACCGCGTTGGGAGAGTCAGGTTGGGCGTTGGCGAGGAGGATGTGAGGAACGCTTTAAGAGAGGATGAGGAGAGTAGAGGTCTAGGCTTCAATGCCTAGGCAATGAGGTGTGTTTGAAGCAATGATACCCTAGCTAGAGGCCAAGCGATAGACCCATCAAGCATTTGATTCATCAACAACAGATTGGCATGTCACCATCTAATCTTTCTGTTTCGCACCGCATCGTGCAATCACACACATATGGCGTTGTCAGCATCCCAGTTTATTCTTCCAGTGTATCTACAACACCTCTAAGAATGACCAGCAATCGCCTTAGGCTTATACGGCTCCTCGAGATACTTCTCCTCCTCATCCGTCAAAGTCTTCCCCCTCGCATCCAACGCCTCTTCCATCCTCTCCACACTCGAGAACCCAATAATCGGCGCGCTGACCCTCTTATTAATCCACGCGAGAGCCACATGGCTCATCTTCCAGCCCTTCTTCTCAGCCAACTCCTGCACCCTCTTCACAATCTCGCGATCTGCCTCACTCTGCTCGCCACCGCTCTTCTTCTCGCCCTCGCTGCGCGTCGTGCTGCCGAAAGCCTCCAGCGGCCGCGCCAGGTGGCCTCGACTCAGAGGCGCCCAGGGGATGAGACCCACGCCCGTCGCATTGCAGAAAGCGTTCATTTCTCGCTCTTCTTCGCGGTAGAGGAGGTTGTAGTGGTTTTGCATGCTGATGAATTTCGTCCAGCCGTTCTTTTCGGCGGCGTGTTGGAGCAGGGAGAATTGCCACGCCCACATGCTCGAGGCGCCGATGTAGTGCACTTTGCCGGAGCGCACGAGGTCGTGTAGCGCTTGCATTGTTTCCTCGATGGGCGTGTGGTCGTCAAAGCGGTGGATTTGGAGGAGGTCGAGGTGGTCCAGTTGGAGACGGGCGAGGGAGGCGTTGACTGCTTCGAAGATGGCGGTGCGGGAGAGGCCTGGAACGAAAATGTTAGATGTCACGTCTGATGTTCAGGGCAGGTCAGAACTCACCACCACGGTTTACATAGTCCTTCGACTCCGCGATCTTCTGCCCATACATGATTCCTCTAGTACTCGGTTCCTCGCCCACGTAGCCCCAACATTTACTCAGAATCACGATCTTGTTTCTGGGGATATTATACTTCTTAATCGCCTTGCCGATAATCTCCTCGCTCACGCCATTGCTATATACATTCGCCGTGTCCCAAGTGTTCAGTCCACGATCATACGCTGCTTTGAGGAGAGGAAGGGCTTTCTCCTCGTCGATGACCCAGGGCTGCCAGGCAGGGTCGCCAAAGGACATGGCGCCGAAGATGGGCACGGAGACGCGCAGGCCGCTGTTGCCCAGGCGCTTGTAGCTGGCTTGCGTCTCTGCGATGGAGCGCAGGACGGGGTCTTGTTCGGCGGAAGACATTGTTGGGGTTTTGTTGGTTGGTTTATTGGGACCTTGGAGGTGGCGATTGGGGGGATGAGAGCAGGAAAGCGTTAAACGATTCAAACGTAAAGTATTTGGAGCTAGGGTTGTACGATTCTCATTCGAAGGATTGGTGATTCTCTGGCACTAGAACAGATTTGAAATGCGTGGCATGCATTTGGTTATGCTTGCGTGATATGGTGTTACGTTGTTTAAGTCCGTTCGTTGTCTTGCGGGGTTAGGAAGTAAGAGAGGGGAACACGGCATCGTTTAGGCTATATCCACTTTTTTCTGGTGATCATTTGGGAGTCTGTCGTCGTCGGATTGTATAATTGTCTATGATAGGTGGAATTACAGTGACGCAGGGATGATGGCGCGAGAATCATCATGGTCGACGGCAGGTGATTGATAAAACCAGTTGCCAGACTATGCGTTGAGACAAGTGATACGTCGATCAAACGAACAGGCCACCAGTCGCAATACGTACACTTGCGACACTGCCTGAAGCGAAAGATCAAAGCTACGAGCTTTTGGATTACTTTCTCAATATAGACACTCATAGGTTAAAGTCCGTTAGAAAAATCTCATATACAACCTTCGTCGATTCACAAAATATCGTTAGAGCATCAGCGGAACACCACGGAGTAATCAGAAGTGGAATCTACAAAGACCATCAGACCGCATACTCGCTTTCAAGACCAAAGTCTTACTCCTGGCCATCAACCCAAGCATCGAGCCACCTCACAGCCTGGAAGTAAGCACCCTCCTGCGCGAAAGCCTTCTGCTTGTCGGTCAAGTTAGTCCTTACAGCAAAGCCATGCTCAGCATTCGAGTACAAGGACGTCTGATAAGTCTTGTTACCATCGAAGAAGATCTCCTCAATGTTCGTTCGGTTCTCGGGCGTGTTGCTCTCGTCCAAATCTCCAAAGGCAATGGCGATAGGCGAGGCGATTGCATCCCACTCTTCGGCTTGAGTGTTGGAAGGATGGGCAGCGAAACCGGCATTGATACCTTTGCCTTCGGCGAGGTACCGTGCGACGTAGCGGCCGCCGAAACAGTAGCCGACAGAACCGATGTTTGAAGAGTTGTAAGTGGTGCGGATGGAGTTGATGGTAGTGTCGATGATGGATTCAATCTCGGCTTGAGGGTGACGCTGCTGCCAGTCTGGAAGACTGAAGTTTGATGCAGGATCCGAGAGTGCATCAGCGGGTACTGGCTCGCCACGGAAGAGATCAGGCATAACGACAAGGTATCCGGCTTTGGCGATGCTGTCCGCGAGGCTGCAGGTTGTCAGTTTAAGTCGCACATTGAATGGTCTTCAATCCGGTAGACAAACAGCTTGTTATTGATCAATGCATTGCCGAAGATGTCTGTCATATACAAGACGGCAGCCTTTGCATTTGCGCGGCCACCAGGTGGAAGCGTAACGTAGCCGGTTTCTGGAGGACATTGTTAGCACCGCGAGTGCGTCGTCAATATAGGTTAGAGAGCAGCATACCATTGCCCAGCGATACTGTTCGACCAGAAGCAGTACCATTGTGCAGTACGCCATCCGGGGTGCTCCCATGCACCCGGCTGATCACGCTGCCGGCATGCTCAGACTTGAGATTAAGTGCATTGGCAGTGTTGATACCGCTCGCCAGCAACGCGGCTGCGGTGTAATAGATATCGGTTTTCATGATTTTGAGTTATACACGAAGTTAATTGTGAAATAGACGTAAAAGGAACCTGAATCTGCAAACCGGCAGAGAGCGGGAGATGATGATATATCACTGAGACAGGGCCCTTCGGAGATAGAAACGGGCTTATTGCTCGGCATGGTCGTGATCTTCAAGGTGGATGTTTCATGCCAAGTGATCGATTGCCGGCTAGACAAAGTGAGCCCTCTCAACCATATCAGTTTCGCACGTCTTCATATGGTTATACTCTCTCCTTGCTTTCGGTCTGCAACCTTGTTCGGATCGGATCTGCAGTCAGACATCCAGACTTGGGCTCATGAAGCTTACAAGCCACGTTCGCATGCTTTGAAATCCCACGTTCTTAGTCTGACTACGCGAGAATGCCAAATGAACCTGATTTGAAGACGATAGTACGACTTTTGAACATTGGCCGCGGCGTCGAGATGTAGAAAGATAGCACTGATGCTATTCTGTGCATTGTGGCCGTCTAATCTCCAGGAAGCTGAAAGCTCATAGCGCGCGCGAGCGACCTGGCTGAGTGCCGGCCATGGGGAACAACTGCTGAGGTTTTGACCCACGAATACTGTTATCGGACAAATAGAGTCCGCCCCATCGCAAGTAAACCTTGCGAATAACATACACCCATAGTTGCGATAAAGCAAGAATCGATGCAGACCAATCTCAATTCAACTTCTCCTCAATTTAATGGTCGAGAACGTGCCACATGGCGGTAGAGTTCGTGACGTCGAAGACTCGTCGGCAAACGAAGCCAACATGCTGTGCCAAGTATTTCTCCAACTGATCATCACTCCCATGTTGATGAAAGGGTTCTTCCTTACCTTCAAGCTCTGCCGCGTTGTTATTCTCTATTATTCTCAGGAAACGTGCCTCTGTCTTCCTCGGCATATTCTGGCTTGTTTGACTGAGTTGTTCTGCTCTATCGTTATCTGGAAGCAATGCGAGCTTGCGGGTGATGGGATGAGACCAAATTTGCGCACTTCATAAATTACAGACCTCCGTTTGACATCATCGAACCACGCAGTTCAATCACTAGCTGAGTGGCGCAGCGGAAGCGCGGTATGTCTACAACATCCCAAGTTGATATCATCAACAATATAATCGAATGATTACTAATCCGACAAATAGCCGGGCTCATAGGAAATAACACTCCGAAGCAACCCGGAGGGCAATGGATCGAAACCATTCTCAGCTATCTTTTTTGTTTTTGTATGACTTGTTGACTTGGAGCTTCGAAAGGGAACGAACTTTTGCACCAAAGCAGGCAATGTCCAATTTCTATTAAGCAAAATCACAAGACTTGAACTCCCACATTGAAGGGATTAGTGTTCGAGTCGACTGATCGAAGAGATCGAAATAATGGAAAATCAACGGGGTTTCGAATACTCATTTTGTTGTCCACGCCCTGCCATATTTCCACTGTTGGAGTGGACTTCACCAAATACTGGCCAGGCAGAGCAGAAGCATCAAAAATATCGACACTCCAATTTCTAACAGATCACCCTTCATTGCTCATGTTCCTGTATCTCATCCCGCATAGCTGCATGGCACATTACATCCGATGCAAGGCGTTCTGCAGACACCCCTGAACTTGGCTTAGACCAGCCACCAAAGCCTTGCGCTTGAACGCCTCTGTTTGGACGTCGCACCATTGCTTCGTAGTACACATTCTGCATGTACGCTCGAGGAACTGGGAAATCAGCACATCGTGACGAGCATCATTCGGAGCAGCTTGCAAAAAACCCGTCATCTTCTCGTGCTTGGTTGCAGAATCATGGCTATAGACGAAGACAAACCCGACACTCGGGAAGTACCTGGCAATTCTGCATGCCGACAGTATCACAACCACGGAATCAAAAGACATGCACGACGAGAAAAAAGCCACCCCTGCCCACCACCAGATCGGCCTCCCGTCGCACCGCTCGCAAGGTTTGCCATGTCCCTCCACTGTCTCTCCCACACTGTCGGGAATCCTCCACGCGCGACATGGAGATCATGGTATGTCCGCTCTTTGCTACTTCTAGATAGGTAAGTGCAGCAAAGAAGATGATCATGGGTCATCAAGGGACACATCTCGCGTCTTCGTTCATTTCGTGAGAGACAACTTTCTTTGCACCAGTCCCTTCTATCAGAGCCAGCACAGAGGTGTGCCTGTCTTCTTCGTTCTCTCTCGTGGCCTTTCACCGCTTCGCTTCCTACCTCTCGGAATGGGCTTGGGTTATACATCTTCGCTAAACAAGCGCAGGGAGCGCCAATGGTTGATCTGAAGCTCATACTGTTCATTCCTGCCCGCCATTGACAGCTCGCGCTGATTTGTGTTTATGATTTACACTTCGCTTTTCTTCGAGGTCTGCTACATGGGCTTGCGATCTCGGGTTCACCACATGGTGCGCTAATTATTGCGTTCTTACAAAACCTCCGCTGGTCACTTCAGTCCCTTCTTAGACGGACTTGTTGCGATTGAGTGGCGTCAATCGTTACGAGTTTCATTCAATTACTGCGTCTCGAAGCCAGTCGCCATAACCCACTTCAGCCCTCATACCCTCGATCGCTCCTTCCTCGAGTACCGCCGACACCCCGAGCCATGCGCTAATCAGCGCTCGACAACATAAGGCCATATATCTACAATGGCGAAAGAATTCTTCAACGGGTGGGAGATATGGCAGAAATTTACATTCGTGAGTCCCCTGCTGCACATTTACCTCACATTCGCCCGTTCACTGACATCAGCAGATACTGGGTTGCGGCATCGCTCTCACAATAATCCTAGGCGGCGCAAAGCTAGCTTACACGCACTGGCAACTCCGCAAACACTCTGCGATCGCCGAAAAAGAAAGAAAAGATCAAGCCCTACATCGAGAAATGAGCCAGCGCCGCCGTGGACCTGGCGTTCCTCGTGCTGATGAGGTGCCGTTTGGGATTCGAGCGCTTGAGAGAGGCGTGGAAGTTGAAGGCGTGTGGGTTTCGAGGGAGAATATTCCGGAGCCGTCGATTCATAAGGGATCGACGGGTTCTTCGATTTGGGACTTCATGCCGAAGAAAGTCGCTGAGGGGGATCTTGAGAAGCAGGAACCGCAGCAGGAGCAGGAACATATTGAACGTTTGAGGAACAGCCACGCAGGTTCAGACTCCAATATCAGCACTGCACAGCCGAAAACCTCGCGGTCTAGCTGCGCAATACCAAATCGAAATCGACTGAGCGATCCCACAAATGGTACAACAAAGCAAAAGCTGCCCGCAAGCGAACGGAACAAAAGTCGACATCCTCCACCATCATTCGCAAGATACACAGGGAATCACTCTCTTTATCGGCAAACAGCGAGCGTGCAAACCTTTGAGGGGATTGAGGCCGTGTACCGCGCATCTACATATCCAAATCTGCAAGCATCACATGGTGGAAGCAGCAGCGAGTCTTACAGTCAATCAAGCAGCGGCGAAAGCAGCAGTGACTCTGGTCCGATAACATCGGCTGCGCCTAAACTGCTCAATCAAAGCCGTCAGGTCCGGCCACGCCATCGTTCTGTCGACTTCGAGCTGCTCAACAGCCATCGAGTATCTCAGGCGGCAGAGACTGGCCAACTTACTCCTCGTACACGAAAGCCTACGCACAGCATGGATTATACAGGCTACGCCAGCGATGCTGTCACATCGTCAGATCCAGAAGACAGTGGGTATCTCGGCGCCAGGCCTGCAAGCAAAGCAACATCGACACCATCATCTCCAAGGCATAAACCCTCGCCACCAGAGGTTGCCGCCTTACCAGCTGCCGTCCGTCGTTCGAGTATACCAGTTGTAACGCCTTTTGCACAATTCGTGCAGACTGCACCTTCACTGCCACGGCCTGCTAGTCTCCCTTCACTCGAAGAAGTGCAGAAAAAGCGAGCAAATGGCGATTCACCCACTATGTCGGCAGCTAACTCACCAAATACCGCGAGCAAACCCACGCCGCCAGCGGAATCGCCGGCAAAAGCAATATCAGACCATACAGCAGCCGGGGCGATCCGGCCGTCATTCGAGAAAGAGCGGCGCTTCTCGCAAGTTGTCCGAGGTCATGGAACGGGCTTTGAGATTTTGAAACCTGGCTCGCTGAAACCGGTGTTGCCACCCGTATCGCCGCCGCCAGAGAAGCAGCACTACTCGTTGCCACCCATCAGTCTGCAGAAATATAGAACGAGGTCGAGATCTAGCAGTGTGGGAAGTACGGGTAGAAAGCTGCAGAAGAAGCGAAGACCAAGCATTGAATCGCAGGCTAGTGTAGAGTGCAAGCGGGGACGGCGAAAGAGTGCAGTCGAGCGATAGAAATAGACAACAATACCTTCTGCAAAGTATACCTCGATGTGGTAATATCGTATTCTTGATGATTCACATCGAACCACACAAGCATGAAATTCCCATTAATCAACATGTAACGTCGTATTGACAACCCGTGACCGAGAACGCGCATCCTTCATCCACATCTCTGCCGCGGCGAGACCCGCACTGGGCTGACGACGGCAGGGAGGGTCAGAGAGCGAGAGAGCGAGAGAGAAGTAAGCGAGTCGTCGTGATCAACAAGGTTTGCCCTTTGTCCCTTGATTTCCTTGCTTGCTGAATTCACTACTTTCCTCCCTCTCTGCTGTCTCCCTCCAGTCTGTCGTTATAACATTTACGCCTGTCATTGTTTTTCTGCGCCCGCCCGACCCGAGGATTGCGCTTCCACTCGCTCAGCCACACCGCGCAAATGTCAACCGCCGTCCCTGCCGAGCCGAACCCATTCGACGATCCCTCTGGCTCCGACCAGGCCGGCTCACAATTACAATCGGTCCTGACCGTCGACCGCAACGCGACTCTCACCCTGGGCACCGACGCCCTCATCGTGCTCGATGAAGGCCTCGTCCACCGCCGCGAGCCGCGCAACTGCTGCGGTCTCCTCCCGCAACTGAGCAAAACCACCCGCGCCATACCTTTCTACAACGTACTATGGGCGACTCTGGAAGATTTCGAGGTTGATGTGACCTACGCCCAGCCTACGGGGAAGAAGGCGTGCCGAGTCGGCCATGTGCGGTACACCTTGACGGACAAGAGCATGCACGCGCATGCGAAGGCGTGGGTGGATGCGCTGCTCGATCGCGCATACCCTGTAGCCGTCAAGCGGCGCAAGAAGATCAAGGTCCTCGTCAACCCATTCGGAGGTCAGGGTTATGCGCAGAAGCTGTGGACGCGGGAGATCGAGCCGATCTTTGCGGCCGCCAAATGCGAGGTAGATGTGGAGAAGACTGCGTATCGGGGGCATGCAGTGGAGATTGCGGAGAAGATCGATGTGGACGCTTTCGATGCCATTGCGTGTGCGAGTGGCGATGGGCTGCCGCATGAGGTATTCAATGGTCTTGCGAAACAGAAGGATGCGACAAGGGCGCTGAGAGAGGTGGCTGTCGTGCAACTGCCGTGCGGAAGTGGAAATGCGATGAGTTTGAATTTGAATGGAACGGACTCGCCTTCGATGGCGGCGGTGGCTGTTGTCAAGGGTGTCAAATCGCCTCTGGATTTGACTGCTATCACTCAAGGAGATCAAAGATACTACAGCTTCCTGTCACAAGCAGTGGGCATCATCGCCGAGTGTGATCTGGGAACCGATAGTCTCCGCTGGATGGGTCCTTTCCGATTCACTTGGGGCTTCCTGGTACGATTATTAGGACAAACTGTCTATCCTGCAGAGCTGAGTTTCGCGCTGGACACGGACAACAAACACGCAATCCAGGAGAACCATCGTCGCTTCATCGAAGATTACGACATATCGACAGCCAAGAAGCTTTCTCAAGGCTCCGAGTCTGATTCAGAGGAGTCCTCCATCCCCGCTGCCACAACAACCGACGACCAGGGACTACCTACACTCCGCTATGGCACCATCACCGATGCCTTACCATCTGCGTTCCAGACTCACGATCTACCGACTCTAGGAAATTTTTATACAGGCAACATGGCCTACATGTCCCCCGACACGCCATTCTTCCCCGTTGCTCTCCCAGCCGACGGGAAACTGGATCTCATCACGATCGACGGTCTCGTCCCGCGCTTGACGGCTTTGCGAATGCTCACCAACGTCGAACACGGCACCCTCATGAACTTTCCAGAAGTCAACTACCGCAAAGTCACCGGCTACCGCATCACGCCACGTCTGCTTTCCGGAAATGAAAAGAAAGGCCTGAAAGCGAAATTCAGCCGCTGGCTTGGTGGCGCCGGTAAAGAAAAGGAAGGCTACATCGCTATCGATGGCGAGAGGGTCCCCTTCGAGCCTTTCCAGGCAGAGGTTATGGAGGGCTTGGGAACGGTGTTGAGCAAGCGTGGCGCCGTGTACGAGTTTGACGGACCGCCCGTGGCTTGATCGGCATGCATGCAGTTTGCGTTATCTCGGTGGAAGAGGTCGAACGATTGGATCTCGGAAGCTTTTTCATTTATGTTGTTGGTGTTGGATTGGAAAATTTGCGAAATGATACCCAAAACTTAGCCCTACGTTCGCCAGTTCGTAAAGACTTTACCTGCCTCTGCATTTGTCCCTTACGGATAAGCAGCATCGAATTAATTTGATCTTAATGTGTCATGTACAGGCATGAACTGATCCTCATTCTTATTTTTACAGACCAACTTTTCTTTTTGTTCAATCCCATTCTCAGCTCACTTTCTGCTAAACTCATGTAAACCATAGCTCACAGCATCAGGACATCAACATTCTTCGCCACGGCCTCCAACTTGGGCCACGTCTCCTTCACCGCCTCGCGAATCTTCTCAACCGGGTCCGGCACACTGTCCATAACCTGCTTGTAAGCCTCCGCGACGACCTTGCCAAACGGCGACTCCCACCCATAGCTCTTGTCGATATTATCATGCAGCTCGAGCATGAAACCCAAAAACACAACCTGCAAATCCAAGCCACCTTTCTTCGTTTCCTGGTAAATCTCCCTCGTCGCCTCGTTCCCGCACAGCGCCTTCGTCACGTTCGCCATCATCCAGCAGTCGATCACGCGGTCCGGATAGAAGGGCTGCGGGAACAGCGCGGGCGAGCACTCGAAGTGCTTTTTGGCCCCGATGCGCCACGCGCGGTACACTTCGCCCGCGGAGAGGTAGTGCACGAGCAGTTGACGGAGGAGGTGGGGCACGGGTTGGCGTGTGTACGACCACATGCCGGAGTTGAGGCAGAGTTTCAGCGCGTCTTTGATTTCTTCCTCGGTGGCGGTCGTGTTTCCTTTTTGGTAGTCGAAGGTGGTGCCAGAGACGGCGAAGGCTTCGGCTTGGATGGCGGAGACGCGGCGTTGGGCTTCGGCTGGGGTGGCGGGGACGAAGAATTTGTGCAGTTCCTTCTCGTGTCGTTTGACCAGGTTATCGGCTTGCGTGACGAAGATGGGTTTCAGCTGGTCGGCGGGGAGGAGGAGCTTGTCTTCGGGGAAAGTGGCGCCTTTGCGGCATTTGCTGCAGCGGCAGCTGAACAGGTATTGGTTGCTGAGTTCGGCTTGGCGAACGCTGAAGGGGTTGGTGGTGTCGACGTATTTGATGAAGAGCTCGTCGCCCTTTTTGATGGGCTTGAGGGCGCGGAGAAGGATTTGGGGCTGGTTGAAGAAAACGACGAGGTTGGGCTCGCAGCTGTGGTTGGCGCTGCAGACTATGTTGT
The DNA here is from genome assembly GCA_001931905.2 of Cladosporium sp. IMV 00045. Classification (NCBI taxonomy): domain Eukaryota; kingdom Fungi; phylum Ascomycota; class Dothideomycetes; order Cladosporiales; family Cladosporiaceae; genus Cladosporium; species Cladosporium sp. IMV 00045. Next base: position 144,879 of record MSJI02000748.1, on the reverse strand, counting down.
CGAATCCGAGACCGAGGGAGATGTCGTCCAAGGGGCTTGTGAGGGCGACGGTGTTGCAGTTGACCTATCACAGTGGGTTAGAGTCTATCGAGTGGCGTACAGTCGTTATTAGCACTTACATTGAAGAAGAAAGCCTTGCAAACCGCCTGAGAATCGATCTTTCCAAGATCAGGCTCTCCAGAATACTTCCACGCGCCATAAGCAAGCATGTTGAAATCTTCCCATTTCTGCTCCTGGTGTGCTTGAATCCATTCCAGAGCTTTGCCATCTACAGCAGGCTTGAACTGCAAGATATCCAAAAGTGCCTCATCCTTCCCATCAGGATCCGCCTTCAACCTTCCGAGCAGCTTGATCGCAGCACGAACGCCATGAGGAAGATCAGGACGGCCGGACACACCGATAATTTTACACTCATGCTTGTGCTCGCGCTTCCAGGCTTTGCTCTGGCAAATCCGAGAGCAATATCTCACTTTGCGGCAACCCGTGCAAGCTTTGGTATCGACTTTCACCTCTGGTAAGCCCAATGCTTCAGCTTGCTGGCGTTCGACCTCCGAGGCTCCTTTGTAGAAACACCATGCGCAGGTGTCTTGCAGGCGTTCTGTGTCTAATTCTGCAACGGCTGGTCGGGCGATGGTGTGGACGATATCGCCCGGTTGAAACCCTTTGAGGGCGAAGAGGCCCCGACCGGCACCTTCTATGTCTGATTGTCTGATCTCAACATTCATTTTTATTGTTTTGGCTCAGTAGTATGTTGGGTTTGGTGATGTCGGAATAGGCTCTTGTTCTTGGCGGGACCGCAAAGCAAGCAAAAGCCAGGGTCTGAAGATTTGTGTGGGCTCCAGAGTCACGAAGACGAAATCTTGCATGTATCACAACCGCCGCGACCCCATCAATACTCTCATCAAGGGAGCCATGGATATGTCTTTCATCAGGGCTTATAGAAGCGCAATTATCACAGCTTTGAATTGCGACTTCTGAGGCACTGCGAACCTCCACATTGTGAGCAGGAGCCTTCGGTTTTCCGCCTTCGAAATGCTGTCTGCCGTTCACTCTGTTTCTACGCAGGTGACTCGCCCCGTTGGCTTGATACCGAACCCGCAACCACACGAGTGGTCCACTGGGCATACCCAAAGAAATCGCTCGTGCAGCGTGGTTCGCATGTGCAAGCTCTCGGTACTTACAGGTATTTGTCATTGAACTGATTCACAAGGAGGACTCATCCACCTCGCAGACGCTCATCCAGGCTCCAGGCATATTTCCTAGCCGCGAGGATGACAGAGCCTCTATTCTCAAAGACAAGGGTTCTGCCTCAGAGAGCCATTCCTTCTTGTTCAGCTGATGATTGTATGCAGTCAGTTGCAGCACGGGGTATGCCGTAGCTGATCTCTAATGGCTTAGGCTTATCAAATGCTAGAGCACGTCAGTCGTTGAATCTTGGTCGTACTCTGATACTCACCTACAGGTTCGGCCGTCTGCTTTTTGTGCACCAATCTAGGTTCACCTTGCAATTTTGTGAATTGTTGCTATCACTCAAGACATTGTCTCATTCACATTTCGTGGCGTGCTGAAAATGCCAGGACTGGCACGTTTCCATACCTAGTGGGCACGCGTCCCGATACTAATGAGTTCAGCGAACACGTTGTTTACACTTGCGTTTTCGCGACACTTCTGCGACTGCACGCTCGTGGGCATATGCAGTGTGAGTGCAAAGCGTGAGCTAATTGGTAAGAAAGAAATGTGGCTGCTCCAGGTTGACAGCAGCTTTGACGATCAAGCAGGATGCTAGAAATAGTATGAGGCTGAGGATTCGTCCTCTCCCAGATTCCCCTACTTTCAAATATCTAAACCAGCTATCTGTTGCCGAGTATCGCACAATTCATTCAAAGTCGAACTACGCTGTGTCAAATCACTACGATGGACGATCTGGCACTGTCGCTAGATCGACAGAACGCAGAGGACTTGAGTCGACCTACAGAGCTTGCCACGGGTGGACGTCAGCAGAATCAGAAATCCCGGCAACTTCTGTTACCATCATTGCAGCGATCTGACACAAACTTATCTCTGGCGTCGCGAATTGCTGATCATGGTTCCGATGATATCAACCTAGCGGCAAAGTCATTGGAAGACATCCTCAAAGAATTCATACCAGATCACTCCGACATGGCGCTCTCCTTCGGGGATCGAAAGAGCCGTGTCATGTTCATGTCTACATGGGGAGGGCACCTCTTCCCCCTTGGACATGAACCGAATTTTGACAGAGTGGATTCCCGCCGGAAATTGTCACGTCCAAAGGGCCACGGCACTCTTGTCATTGAGGACGTCAACCTCAAATGCTACCAAGAACTACGTGCGAAATATCCAGGAGTCATAGATCCTGCAATATTTGCCGAGCACACTGTTCGCTTCGGTGACTTACCCGTTCCACACGGCAATGTTCATACTATCAATGAACGCCTGGTTACAGATTATCCCGGTGCAGCGGTCAATGTGAACTCATCAGGTAACTTCATGGCCATACAGATGCGAGGTCAAGACCAGCCTGACGAACTTCACTTCGGCTGGAAGCACGGGTTTCACCTGGATATCAGGTTCGAGGCAACGCACGGAGAAGCGCAGAAGCATATTCTCAAGATCTCTGGAGGTCTTGGACGCCATGATTATCGCACAGATGTATACGAGAGAGATGCTCTGAGCTACTGGAGACGTATTAGCTGTCGGATTACTTGTTTCCGTTTGGAGGCTGGTTTTTGTGAGTGTTGTCGCATCGATGTAACTCGACACCATTGTCGCTGACTGTTTATCCTCAGACTTGTTGTTAGTTGATAGTCCGCCAGGCGTAGGTCAAATTTCGGAGAAGCTCTCTAGCGGAACAATTCGTCTCGACTATGGTGGTCTCGACTATAGTGATATTCTTGGTCCTGGGCCAAGGATACCCAGGATACCAGTGAGATCTCGCATTCACGGTGAGAGCATGGGAGATGTCTTGAGCTTGGTCGAATCACTCTTTACGGATCATACGCTACAGTCAATTTTCGATTCGCGGATTATGCCGACTGCCGTCTGGGATCAATTCAATCCAGACAATCGGTTGAATGTGTGTGTCTTCACATGGCTACTGGCCGAAACAGGCTGGCGTCAAATGGTGCTACGACTGGGATCTCATTTGCAGGAACTCCAACAAGAGGTCACAATCACGACAGGAGCCCAGGCTTTCGAGGCTCTCACGGAAGTGTGTGGTCAACTGGCTGAAGCTCAAACGCTATTAAGTGTTGCACAGAGAGAGTTTGAGATCCTTTGCACAGCAAGTTTCATGGAGTTTGATGTTGACGGAAGAAAACTTACTGTGGATCAATTCTGGCGAGTGAAACCCAATGCAGCACTGACCGTGGATCCCAAGCAGCAAAGATCACTTAGTATTAGGGACATCCCTGTCCTGCTGAAAGAATACGAAGAGAGACTAAGGACGATGTCAAAGACAGTGAACGAGGAGATCCAGCTCGTCATCGGATCGGTTCAGGTCGAAGATGCAAGAGTGATGAGACGTCAGACGGAATGGACAGTCGTATTGGCAGTCCTCGCCTCAATTTATCTGCCCATGACTCTTGTTACAGGAATCTTTGGGATGAACATCACAGAGATTGGCGATGACAAGACTGCTCCAGACAGATGGTCGGTAGTCAAGGCTTGGGGCGTGGTGTTTGGAGCTAACATTGGTAGCATTTTTGTTTGTATCGTTGTAAGGAGTTTGCTGTCTTATTGGCGTGTTGGCAGGATGCTGTTCACGAGAAGGATGAGAAGGATCCGAGGCGGGCGCTTCTACAGAAAGCTCTTTGCATTCAAGCAGAGAGTCAAGCGACTATGGCTCTACCGGAAGATTCAAGGGTTCCGACGGCAGATGAAAGAGTGGGATGTGGAAGCACAAAAATTGGAAAAGATGGAGTAAGTTGGAATGGGGGTCTCCGAATGTAGCGATTCAACGTACCTCAAGCTCCGGCGACGACTGTAAGTCAACACAAGACATCGTAGGGGCTTCCATCGAATTTTCGACCGATTTTATCGTCCAGTTCTTGATCATGGATCGCCAAATTTTGCTCTTTCCGCAGCAGCTTCAGGTCACTGTTGATATATTTCTACGCAGATTCCGATTATATCTTGACTTTTCATTGAGATCAAATACAACGCACACACGACGATAGATCAGTGAAATGTGGGCATCCAGTCCGAAATTCCCTAATATGGCCTTCGTTGATAATCATTAATAAGTCTCAGTGCTCTTGAAATCGTGGTGCAAGCTATTCGGGTGTCCCAATCCTGGTTCACCACTGCATCATTAGGACAAAAAATCATTCCCATATCCAATCAAATATTCCAAGTCCCTGATTCTGAATTTACAATCAGAGAACCCCGTGAGGACAATTTCTGTTCCCTTAGGACTATTTTACAAGTCATACCACGGCGACTTAGAGACGATCCCACGTTGGAACGGCAAATGTTGGGCATCGAAGTCATGATTATGAGGTTATCTCATTGCGCTGCTCATTCCATTACCAACTTCCACGCAGGCAAAACAAATCAGGAACTAGAAGTACAATAAGCCATTTTCCCTGATTGCATACCCGTCCGGCCTAGCTTTCCGGCGCTCAACCCGAAGCGTACTTCGCATTCACACAGCCGTTCATCGCCGTGTATCGGTTCACACTCTGGTCGAGTGCAAACTGGTCGGTATCTGTGCACGTTTGCCCGCTGTTGTAGAGCAAAAGACAACCGAAGCCTTGGTCCTGGTAGGCACCATACTCGCATCCAGCTTGCTGCGCGCAGGCTGCACAGCAGTCGTATGCAGACGTGATACCGCTGACCAGGTTCTCAAAGGCACTTCCCGAACCACCCCATCCGTTGGTCCCGATCTTGGAGTAATATCAGCAATTGTTACATAGTGTCCGGATCATGCTCGTGAACTTACAAAATTGTCAGGTTGACACTGGGCGTAGTAGGTCGCTGCTGGAGCTTGCACAGTGTTGGTCGTGGTCGTAGTAGTTGTGATGGTAGTGCTAGGAGTTGTCGTCGCTTGCAAGGTGATAGTAGTCGTCGTAGTCTCGGTTGTGGAAGCAGGCGATGGAATAACGGTTGTAGTTGCCTCCAAAGTGGTCGTTGAGAGGATGGTTGAGGTCTGAGCAGGAGCCGCGATCGTCTTCGTCGTTTTGGCCGTTCTCACAATCGTCTTCGCCGGCGCGAAAACAGTCACTTGGACCAGACAGGATACCTTCTTTGGGTAACGTGGGAGAGGTTTAGCACATGAGCCACCGTTCTTCACGGCCCTTATTGCGTTAGCACGAGCGATCAGAGTACCGCTGTTTGGAAGCGAGAGTGCAGCATCACGCTTCTTTTTGCTCGGTGGAGCTTTGCCCACACTGGTCTGGATCGGAATAAATCCAGCTGGAGTTGGTACTGTAGACGTGCTGGTTACGGTCGTCTCTGTACTTTCGGTGACTGTTGACGTGTAGGTGCTCGTGGGTGCTTCAACCGTAACTACTGTCACATCTGTGGACGTTTCCGTAAATGTATTCTAGGATATGTCAGGCTGGACGTTTCGAATCAGCATATATAGGTGACGACGGACCGTGATCTGAGCAGCTGTAGTAGTAGTCGTAGTTATAGTAGCGACGGTTGACGTTATGGTCGACGGAGGAGGCGTGGTCGTAGTACTTGGCGTGCTGGTTACATACTTGGTCGGGGTCTTCGTGAACGTAAGAGCAGCCGACTGGGTCTTTACGGGGCTCGTAGATTTGGTGGTGAATGCAGTGGTACAGTATGACTTGGTCAGAGGCTTCTGAGCACTTGCAAGGAAAGTGGCCCAGGCCAAGGCCAACAGCAACTGCTGCAATAGCTGACTGTACAAGTTCATAGCTGTGTAAAGTTGGAAGATGGCATTGGAGGTGTCTGAAGGTCGATTGGAGGTGCAGAGAGCAGTGCTGATTTATACTCGTTTCACACATAGCGAACACCACCTGCAACGCCTCATACCACGTCCAAACTATCACGAATGGAACATGCGGTACGCGTGGCCTGCTGATCAGAAGCCTGGCCAGGCGTGAATCAGCAATGGCTGACTTCCAGCAGTATTTTCTCATGTCGTCGCGGGATCCCACGAATAACGATGGAAGCAGCTGTCCAGACTCTTGCCCTCCACGGATCGCTGAAGTGTATTTAGCACGAACGTTTCCTAAGCTATCAGTGCGCGTGGGGCTATATCACGCGAGGGTCACAAGCATACCTAAAACATGCGAACGACCCGTGATATCCAGGAACGTCCAGGCTACTCCACAGTTGCTCAATATGCTTGGTATGCTTGGTATGCTTGTTATGCTTGGTATGCGTCTAGTAGAGTTTACGCTTACCTTGTCTCACGAGCATTCCCTCGTTCTGGAGGCTTTAGAGGCTTCAGGTCCTTGCTTGTCTGAGACCTGCGCCGCACTCAATTGCGCAGCAGCCAGGTCAGATACCGAACCCATGAATCCTGCAGCTCAATAGGTCTGGTAGACTCGCCGATCGCTTAGGCCCGTGGCGCAAAAGAGTCAACAATCACCTAAAATGGCACGCGCGTGGCATTTCCCGGTACTGCAATGGACAATACTCAGCGGTAACGCCACTTCATGACCATTGCTCAACGCCATGGAACACATCGAGACTTCGCGGAGCTTGTTGCAGAGACGATTTGAATGAGCCATCTTTAACAGACATTCGAATGGTAGGACGATGTCTGCGTACGTCTGGTTGAAAGCAGGTATTGTCAAAGTATTGTCAGAGAGATTTGTACTCCGGAGCATCCTCAAGAGAGAGAAGGTGACGTTGCATAGACCAACACGTGCAATTTGTCTCACAAGCCACCATCTCAAAGCAGTCTCGAAGCATGGGGTAATCTGAGCTGAGTCTCTCTAGCAATCTGAGCTTGGATAGGATCGGACATTTTAGCTTTCGAGGTACCTGTTTTATTCTTAGTTCAAAGCTACCCACAATCCCTGTCTTTAATCCAGTAGCTGAGTGTGTCTATCCATCTTTATGTTGATCGAAGCAATGGATCAGTTCACATTGCTGAATGACGCGCTGAATGACGTGAAAGACAGATATATTGCTAGGATGTGAACGATCCCATTATACTGGCATCCTAGTAATGTGATGTGTGCAATGGGAAACCCCGTTACGCAAGATCCATGACTTTGCGAAGAGACCCAATTCTATCTACAGAACTGATGCATACCCTAGAAGGTCGCTACAGTGCTGTGAACGATAGGACCAGGTTCCGCAGCCAAAGGACTGGGCCCAGAGTTTGATTTAGCAAAGTAGAAGTTTACGCACGTCGCCATCGAGAAACGGGTCACGCCGTCCGATGACTATTCCAGGTTCTTTGTCCCATTCTGTCAACTATGGCGCCTTATCAGCCTCGATCTATGCTTATGATCAGGGCATGAGGCTTTCCGACCCTGGCCTGATAAGAAGATGTTTTTCAGACCTTTCTCCGCAGTCTTCCACTTTATCATGACACTCAGATCTGGCTTTGAGCCTCTGTCATTGAGCCAAGCTTGAACTTGAGCTTATGTGTCTATCTATGTTAATGGTCATAGACACAATTGAATTTGGTACGAGCACATACGATCACAGGTCAGTGAAAATTGGGCATCCCGTCCAAAATCCCCCATTCTCAACGTCGTTCTTCGTTAAAGGATCCCAGCATGTTGTTGTCTAAATGCTGTGGGAACCCGACTGCTGGCCGACTCCTCTTGTGTTAGGACTAGTTAGGGTCGGGAATCGCAAATGTCGAAGGTTGGAAATTGCACTTGTCAAACTCGGGTCAAGTTAGAGTTGATGTGATACTGCGGGAAAAAAAAAGGCCGGATAGGAAAGCTAGGTACTATGTTCCTGCTCTGCGGTAGGCTATGAAACATTTGTACATATAGTCTTCTCGATTAGCAGATTGCGGTCAGCTTTAAGCTAGGGATCAAAACCACTTCTATCAAACAAGTAATGAATCCGTAGTTCCAGGTGAAAGACTATGAATACATACGTAGTGAAAAGTCATCTAACTAGAAAAAGGTGCGATCTCGATTGCCAGAACGTGTGCTAGAGATGAATGACAATAGCATCTAGCTAGCTTGCCTCTTCTAATCACCCTTTCCTGTTCTCTGGTTCTCGCTTTCGGGTTCTTCGTTTCCTGGTTCCTCACTTGCCTTCTTTGTCGAATGTTGATTTGCGATCCCAGTTCGACGACGTTCTGATGTTTCACTAGGAGCTATAATCCTGAAGGAAGCTCGCGCGCTTATCGATTGCGAAACAATATGGACTGCGGGATTCAGAATTCAGGAATAGGAAAACAAAGTATTGATGTCGTTACTATAATCCATCCGTCAGGGTACCCCTGCAAGACCATATCCGCGCATGGATATCGTTCAGAGGCATCTAAGCCGCCGCTGACAACTACCCGTCAGTGTCCAGAAAGGAAGCAGAGAGGTTTTACTTCCAATGACTGCTCGGGGCCGTGGGTCGAGATGGCGGCTTACATATTTGTGCACATGTCACTTGCTCAACTCTCGTCAACAAAAGAGATGCAGCAACTTGAGGGAAGATATCGCCTGAACCACTGCTCTGATTGCGACAAACAACATCTGGCGCCCTTCAAACGTAAGTATAGTGTATTCATCAAGAATACGACTTTTTCTTGCACGGAAGCGAGTGCGACAGCATACCTTGTTCACAACCCAGTAGCACCACTCCCGAGCCCAGAACTTGGAGCTGGCAAGTGCATCACATTTTGCGCCACGCTCTCCCATCCGCTTTCCAGAGGATGCGTTCGCATTCAGTCTTCCAATGTGAACACAATGCCAGAGGGCAGATTCAACTATTATAGCAACCAATTCGATGTTGAAGGCTACGCCTGCCACTTGTTGGTGTTGCAGACTCTGGCCGATGCACCCGCGTTCTCCGAAATGATCAAACGAACCGGCAAACGAGATTCTCCTGTCCTGGATCTCAATTCTGCAGAGGATGTTCTGAGGCATACAGCTACAACCAACTACCATCCTTGCGGCTCATGCGCCATGTTGCCTGAACATATCGAGGCGTAGTCGATTCGAGACTCAAGGTTTACGGGGCTGCAAACGTGAGAGTGGTAGATGCCAGTAAGTTTCCCATCATTCCCAGAAGAAACCTCGTGAGCACTGTGTATGCTGTTACGGAGAGAGGCGCGGATCTGATATGGGAAGACCTGGGTTTGGAGATGGTGGATATTGAGCCCTGAAGTAGAATGTTTAACAACTACACCTTCTCGGCTGATGTGTCGCAGGGACCCATGTATTAGGCTGTACATACAAGCGGAAGCATTTTGTGTGCTTCCAGACAACGGCATACACTCAACTGGTTCCACTAACGAATAGATCTTGACGTAGTTGCGAGCATCGAAGGGCAAAATACCCTGTGATCCTTTTTCTCTTGCGCCCAAATGCTGCATAGCAATACTGCTTGACCACGTAGACTCCTTGATCTATGTGTCTAGCATAAGCCTGCACAAACGCATTAAGTAATTCCTCATCATCTACTTGCGTGTTCGGTCGATCTAAGGCTCCACTAACTACCGATGTAGCGGTGCGGTGGTTGAACGTGTAAGGTTGGCACTAATTGAGCACGCTATTAAAGTCAACAAGGTGAGTGGCTATGCAAAGTCGAGATCTTTTGCTTGTGGATCGTAGTCGACACGAAAGTGAATTGATGACGTCGACGCTTGCAATCCAGGCAACATCGGCAAATGCGGTATCCCTTTGGCCCCTTGCCATCCCTTAATCAGCAATATCCCAAGCAATCTGCCGCAGAAGCTTGGCAGTGCTTGTTGGTTTGTATGACCACATCTTCCCAGCGGAAGGTATCATGAATCTACACCCAGGAAGGCATTCCTTCGAACGACGACAATTATGGCTACCGAGACATACACAATGTCAAATGATTGCGAGCTGGAGCAGCTGCGACACTCCATCGTCGACCCACCAAGCATCTCACCATGGAATAAATTAATCCATCGACGAACTCGGCATGCGAATCGCTACCATACGGAACAAAATTTGCACATCAACCGCCTCGTCCAAATGGCAGAGGACCCCACTGTATCGCGGTTGTTGGATAACCGACAAGAATCCTCGGCTTTCCACGTCAAGGCTGCAGTTGCACTCTCCATTTACGGCACCATACTGGTCGCGGCGCTTCAGATTTACGCGGCTGTTACAACCCTTTCTCTATCTCTCTTTGTCACAATGGCCGAGAGCTGCTGTGAAGCTGTGAGCAACATTGGTCTGGATTACCTCCATAGGAAGTCAAAGAGGCTCAACAATTCGCCCCAGTGGCCAGCTGGTGCGGAGAGACTAGGCAATGCTGGCAACATTTGCTTCGCCTTTGCATTGATGGCCGTCTCTCTTGTGCTGGTCGTTGAGTCTATCCGAGCCCTGGCGAGCAATCACCACGAGCTGGGAACGTTCTCCGTGGCTGCGATTGTTGCTGCTGCTTCTGGTTTCGGCATCAAACTCTTTTTGGCTGTATACTGCTTCATCTTCAGAAAACATAGCAGCCAACTAGAGATGCTGTGGGAAGATAATCGCAACGACTGCTTTGAGTATGGATTCGCTATCTTCACCTCTGCAGCTGGCGCCAAGTTGGCATGGTGGGTCGACCCGGCTGGAGCCATGCTCATTGCCACGGTGATCATAATGACCTGGATCGGCACTGTGCGGTCAGAGTTTTTGCAACTTTGTGGATCTGGAGCTTCGCCCAGTCTGGTGCAGGAGGTTGCATTTCTCACTATTCGGCACTCCCCTATGATCTTGAAGATCGACACCATCCATGCATACCACTGGGGCGAAGATATCTTTGTGGAGGTGGACATCGTCATGTCACCTGAGCGCAGTCTTCGCGAAACCCATGATGTTTCTCAAGGATTACAAGACATGTTGGAGACAATCGAGGGAGTTGGAAGAGCTTTCGTGCATGTGGACTACGGTAAGACCTTTTAGCGTGTCTAATAATCTTGAGTGCATGTGAACTGACCATTTTATCTACCATAGAAACCTCGCATGCGCCAGAGCATCGGAAAACTCGCTAAGCTCAAACGCCACATCTTGTAGCATACTTAACTAAGAAATAAACTTCCGAGAACCAGAATCCTTCAAAGGCTACAATGATGTAACAGGAGGGGCTGAGCAGTTCGGTGCATCAACCTACGTTTTTGCCAACGTCGTTTTGGCTTTGATACTGCCCACTCACTGATGTGCTAATGTTTCGACACGACAGTAGTGCTTTTCAAGTGTTCTCGGCTTATTTCAGAGAGTCCTCACATCTCAGGTTTCTCCACTCTTCACAATATCCTGGAACACAACTACTGGCAACATTGCGCGTTTCGAGACCCTAGCGCTCAAGTTACTCAGATCTGGCTCCGATCCTTCGTCTTGAAGTCAAAACTGAACTTGTGCTTATGTCTCCAATTAACGTAGTGGTAATAAATAAGTTTGTGTTGCTCACTAGCACATACGACCATAGGTCAGTGAAAACTGGGCATCCCGTCCGCTCTGCCATACATAAGCACTGAACCGGGCGACTAGTACTAGAGTGGGTGACCATCTGGGAATCCCGCCTGTTGTATGTTTTTGCTCTTTTCGATCCCATCTGTACTTTCTTTTTTCATCTCTTGATTTTCATGGCCGAGCATGATCTTTGTGTGGCTCTGTGACTATCTTTTGAAAGTCTTGAACGGGGCTAAAAAAGGAGATTCTCGGGCCGAGCGTGCGGACTACTTCGACACTGTACTGAGATTACGATCGCTGGATTGTTCGTGCGGTGTCTCGACAAGAGCGTGGAGAGGCATACCCAGCCTCGAGAAGTGCTACCATACATGGTATCGAGCTGGTGTGAAATGATGAAGGCCACGGGAACGTTCCGTGAGTGCAAAGAACCCAACTCCAGTGTGATAGTCTTGACCTTGTACTTTCGCGAGCACCAAACATCAGCCGAGAATTCGTACAGGGTAATTATACCGGAGAATGGGTCGCAAGGGGAATGTCATTATACTCGCGCACATCGCTATAGTCGGGAAGTGAAAGGCAAAGTGGATGGTACGCGGAGCTTGAAGAGACCTCACTTCTTCGATGGCGTTGAACGTCTCGCGTTACAACATATGCTTCGTCCTGACCGAGCCTCGAATTGATTGTTCTCGTTCTATTCTTTTGGTTCAGTTGATCATTTTCGTCCGCTAGACATAACAGTAAGGGAGCAGGCGAGCGCCCAACCCTTCGCGGTAGGACCTTGTGAGCGCCAATTGGGCAGCGAGAGTAGGGTTAGGGTTGGGGTAAGGTGATATGGATTTCCGATTGGGAGACGACGTACCTGGAATTGGGCCACCCAGTAGACTCTTGACAATCCTCCGATATTATTCCTGGTATTTCAATCAAGCTGCGCCAAAGTCAATAGCTTCAGCAGGATCAAGCATGACTATATGCGAGTCAATGTGCCTGATAAGCACATTGGTCATCGGAATCCGAGCGTCGAGATTTGTGATGAGATGGAGAAAGTAGAGTAGGCCGAGCATGATTCTGCTGGCCTTCGATCAGTTGATATAGCCAGAGAAGCCAGAGAGAAGTGAAAGAAGCAAAATGTCAACGCATGATATAAATCCCGAGAGAGAGGGTATACTCGAAAGCTTGCAGCTGAGTATCCCTGACACAGATACTACTATTACCGACAGGAAGCGTCTTGCGAGCCACACTCCTGTTCCAGGCTAGGCAATGCATCGATCCAGCATCCAGCACAGATGCGGTTGCAGCACTTGTGTCACACGCGTTGTGCTTACAAACCATGAGCAGACTTCGGGTTTACTAGTTAGTGGCTCTGCGCGTGTGTTTCGTAGGCTTGAAGCCCTGAAACCAGCGTGAGATTTGCTGGGATCAAGTCATGATGCTCTGATTGCGGTGGATGACTGCGTACACGAAGCCGCTTGCTTCATACAACATTTGTGATTGAGCCCGGCTGCGAAGATCTCGCCGAGAGCGAAGGTCCTGCGACACGAACAGCCATTTGATGAGTGTATCTTGTGCAGAGTTCTCGCTGGTAGAACTTCATCGACGTCGCTCCCAGCGATCGGTGCTTTTGCAATGGGGCTTAATAGGCCGTATTTGAAATTCAACACTTGGTATGATCTCTCGTAGCCCATACTTCATGTCTCGCTTGTAAGTCTGCCGAGGTGCCAGCCTCTCTCATCAACAGATATGATCAAATTCACCACCTCACCTCCCCTACTTGACCCGGTAAAACTCCCCACCATACTCCACCAGCCAACCCTTCTCAACCTTCGTCACATCCCTAATGAAAGTCTTCTCACCCGTCTCCATGACCTCAGTGAAAACGACCCAGTCAGCTTTCCGGTTAAACATCAAACTGCTGGGATGAGCATGCAGTACCGTTCCGCCGTCAACGGTCCGAAATGTTCCATCGGGCGCCATCCTCGCGGCGTGCGCAAAGTAACCGCTGGTGAGACATCGGCGGATGGACTCTTCCTTTGGTCTTGGGCTTGCGCCACCCGCGCGAAGGATTGGAGACTCGGAAGAGGCTCCTGAGCTCTTGCCGAGGCTTTCGCTGACGTCGATACCGAAGCGATCGAGGTAGCGCTTGAGTTGGTTTCGAATGCTCACCGCGCGCGTGAGGGATTTGTAGTTGAGGAAGTACTGCTGGCACCATTTGGCGTCTTTGCGGCCGATGGTGATGAATGCTTGGTAGACGTTGAGCAAGGTGAGATGATCTCCTTCCTCAACGGCGAATTTCCGGCGAGCGGATTCTTCGGCCTTCTTGCTGTCGTGGGAGAACCAGACGTTGCCTTGCAAGCTGGTCATGGCGGCTATTGTGAGCATCTCACTTGTGCAGTCGAATGAGGGTGCGTTGAGCAGGCAGGTTGCGAGCATAGGCTCCAGAGCGATTTCTGCCATTCGGGTACCGAGTGGTCTGGTAAGCTTGGCATATTCATCTAGGGCCCCGAGAGAGTAGAGGAGCTCTAGGGCTCGGACGATGAGTTCCGCTGGAGGAGGGGTGAAGAAGTCGAAACGTGCAATGTTGTCGATGCCTAGGGCTTTCAGTTGCAAGATCGTAGGCGCAAGGTTAGAGCGTTGAATCTCCGGAATGGTGGCCTCTTCTAGACTGTCGAAGGTGGATTCCGTATAGAGGCGGTAACACTTTCCAGGTTTGGTACGACCTGCTCGGCCTGCACGCTGGGTTGCGGAAGCCTTGGAGACCGGTGTTGGCGTAAGGGTCTCGATGCCAGTGGTCGGGTTGTAGGCGCGTAATTTGACGAATCCGGAGTCAATAACATAGATGATGCCATCGATGGTCACGCTTGCCTCGGCAATGTTTGTTGCAAAGATGACTTTCCTGTGATTTTCAGGGGCGGGCTCGAAGACATACATCTGCTGCTCGGTCGTTAGACCAGCGTACAGAGGCAGAGGCAGTATGCGGTCCGCATCTGCTTGTAAGGATGGCAAGCGATCAGCCACCATTTCGATTGCCTTTTCGATTTCATCGCGTCCCGTTAGGAACACCAGGATGTCGCCTTCGGGTTCGGATGAATGTATCTCGAAGACGGTCTTCACTGCGCCCTCGAGGTATTCCTCACAAGGCTCTGTCAGATAGTGAATGTCCACTGGAAAGGCCCGACCCTCGATGCTGACAATCTGACCAGATGGGTTGCGTTCGCCGTCATCACTGTTACCCTCTGACTCGTCGCCCATGAAAAAATTCAGAAAATCTTCGGCTTGTAGAGTCGCCGAGCTGACAATGATCCGTAGTTCAGGGCGGCGTTTGCGGATCTTCTTCAGGACTCCAAGTAGCACGTCTGACGACAATGATCGTTCATGTGCTTCATCGACCATGATGATGCTGTATCGCGACAATAGAGGGTCCACTAGCGCTTCGCGCAGTAGTAGGCCATCCGTCAAGAATTTGATCTTCGTTGCCGCCGAGGTAGCATCTTCGAAACGGATACTATAGCCCACTTTTTGACCAATCTCGCATCGGACTTCTTCAGCCACTCTTTTCGCGACAGTTGTGACCGCCACTCGCCTGGGCTATCGGAGACTGTGAGCTGCCGTCAACTTTGAATACTACAGGGAAGATGGGTCGTATAGCTACGTGCCTGAGTGACTGCGATAGTCTTGCCATCGTTGCAGTAGCCTGCTCTCTCGAGGAACTGTGGAAGCTGCGTCGTCTTGCCGCTTCCAGTCTGGCCCACTACGATGGTGACTGGGTTGTTTTCGATTGTGTATAGGAGAGCATTCTTGTGGCTGGCGATGGGCAGAAGAGAGCTTGGTTTGTATAGACCTGGTATGAAAGAGTCCGTGTCGGCCATGATTATGCAAAGTATCCCAGCCTTTGACTCGTGTCCGACGAAGCAAGTGTCCTCCCAGTCTATTCAAAACACCGTTGTAGGGCTTTACCAGATTCGAATGCTGGCCCTCAGGAATTCAACTGGATCTGCTTGGATGTCACTTCATGCAGGCGAGCCAGGCCAACGAATTGACCTTTCCAATCAGCCAATGAAGATTGGTATAATTCGACAGTAGTAGAGTGATATTCACTACCACCGTGAGGTTCCAAAACGGGCAAGCATCGCAGGGTTCAGCCAAGCCTATGACGCACTGGCTCTTCGCTGCGCCCGCCCACGCTGGTCAAGTCGAACAAGGCACCAGCTTCACCATAAGACAGCAGCAAACACCAGCTAACTACTCCTTCGGTCCACTTTTAACTGCAGACACTCACAGTCAAGACCGGCTCCTAACTTGTCACCAATTCGATCTTTGGCTGCCAATATCACAACTCAATCTACCATATCCGAATAACATACCGCCAAACACCAGCTCCCAACAGCAAACAAACATGGCCGACCAGCCGCAACCGGTCTCACCGACCGCCGCCAAACAGGAGTCCGTCACGACTCGCGAGGAGATGGACTTCGACGACAACGACCACGAGCAAGAGACTGGGAGAGTGAGCCCTCATGGCCACGAAACAGCCAACAAGCCCGTCAAGAAATCGCCCTCGCCCAAGCCGCGCGTGTCCTTCCAGGAGCAAAGCGAGGAGATCCCTCCTACCAAGCCTCCGCGCCCGCAGAGCCCTCAGCAGCAGGCCGAAAACACGCTGATCGAAGCGTTCCCCTCCATCGACACCAAGGTCGTCAAGGCCGTCCTCGCAGCCAGCGGCGGCAAAGTCGAGCCGGCCTTCAATGCCCTCCTCGGCATGACCGACCCAGACTTCAAGCCAGAAGAAGCCGCCCCTCCCCAGCCGCCTCGTCCCACGCAACGTCAGCAGCAGCAACAGCAGCCGCAGAGCCAGCTCGAAGCCGATGAGATGTACGCCCGCCGACTGGCCGAGCACTACAACAACCAGTACGAGCCGCAACAGACCCGCTACAACCAGCGCGCCAACCAGAACCCAAATCAGCAGCGCCCCCGCTACGGCGAGGAAGACCGCGAGCACAGCTTCTTCGACGACGATTTGCCAGAAATCGGCCGCAACATCCAGCGCGGCTTCGCCGAGACCCAGAAGCAGGTCAACAGCTGGCTGACGAATTTCAAGAAGCGCATCGACGGCGAAGACGAAGAGGACGACCTGTACTCCGGCTCCTCCAGCTCGAACGCCCACCAAGGTAGACAGAACTTCGGGCCCAGCCAGAGCGAGCAGCTGCACGGCATCCGGAAATCCTCCGAGCAGCCGCGCAGGAGCGTAGAACAACAACGGTACGACGCAGACCCTCACGTGCTGGACGACGAAGAATTCAGCCGTCTCGAGCTGCGCGACGACGAAGCTCGTAAGTCCCCTTGCCAAAAACCCCAAACCACCCCCCTCCTTTGCCCCAAAACAAACCAACTAACCCATCCCCCCACCTAGCCCCCGCGCAACCCCCCCGCACGAGCAGCCGCCAGCCCGCCAACCCGGACCTCTTCAAACCGCAACCCAAGCCGCCCCAATCCGGGCCCGTAGACGAAGTCGACGCGGCCGACAAAACGGGCAAAGAGAAGAAATGGCAACCCCTGACGTCCGTCGCCCCCGCACCCGAGGAAGACAACGACCCTTTCGCGCTGGGCGACTCGGACAACGAGAACGAGAACGACAAGAGCAAGCAGGAGGATTTGCGCAAAGAAGACACCGAGAGGCTGAAAGAGAAGGCGCGGAATAGTGTGAGCGCTGGCGCTAGTGGTGCTGCTGGGGAAGGGTTGAAGCCGGTGGAGAGTGAGACGAGTGGGACGAAGAATAAGGATGCGGAGGAACTTTTGGGTGGGAAGAAGGAGTAGTGTTGTGTTGGAGGGAGGGTGTGAGGGGTATTTGATGAGGGATTGAGTAGTTGATACTTATCTTAGCAACGGCATGGAGATTGTCAGCGTCTTGTGTGGCTTGGTTGTAGGGTAGGATATTTTGCAATAGCTGTACATCCATGGGGATCAATAATGAGAATGAAAGGAATCTAAGGTCTGACTGTACTATCATCACTTTGATTACATGACAAGATTTCACTATAAATCACCTCCAAAGACAATTACATTACCCACCCATCTCCCTACTTACACAACCCTGGTCACCCTCCTTCTCCTAATCCCCTTCCTCCCCTCCTCCTCCGGCTCTTCAACCTCATCCTTCCCCTTCTCCAACACACCCCCCTCACCAAACTCCAGTCCCCCCAACTCCCGCGCACCCAGTCCCCACTCCTCAGGATCATACCAATCCTCCCCATCGCTCATCTCCGTGACCATATTCCCCTTCCCATCATCGACCAAATGCCCGCTCGCCTTGGCACTCTCGTAGACAAACTTCCTTAGCCGGTCCGCTTTCTGCAGCCCGAACGCGAGGCCTTCGAGGCTGCGGATCGTTTGCTCCTGTTTTTGGCAGTAGAGCAGGAGGAGTTTGCGCGTTTCTTCCGCTTCGCTGGCGGGGAGGCCGAGGTCGGCGGATGGGATGGAGGTGCTGGGCGCGGTGAACCAGGGGTGGATGGGCGGGACGGAGGCAGAGTCGCTGGGGGAGGGGGAGGGGGGTTGCGAGGTTGCGTCGTTTTGTTCCGGGGAGCGCGCGCGCGCTCGTGTCGTCATTATGTGCCCGGTGGTGGAGCCTTGCTCGCTGCTGGGTGGGTCGGGCGATTGGCGGAGGGAGGCGAGGGCGGGGTTTTCGCGTGGGACGGCGTCGTCGGTTGCTTCTCCCATTGTGGTGTCGGGGTCGCGGGGAGTTTCTTCGCTGGGGTTGGTTTGTGCGTCTGCTGGTTGGGGTTGGGTGATTGTGTCGGGCTGCGAGGGCTGGGTTTCTTTGGTGCTGCTGGAGAGCTCGGTCGCCATGTCTGCAGCGTGGACTCCGTTCTCTGCGTTCTCTCCTGGTTGAGCAGGGCCTTCGGCGACCCCGTTAGGGACGGAG
Source organism: Cladosporium sp. IMV 00045 (assembly GCA_001931905.2). Taxonomy (NCBI): domain Eukaryota; kingdom Fungi; phylum Ascomycota; class Dothideomycetes; order Cladosporiales; family Cladosporiaceae; genus Cladosporium; species Cladosporium sp. IMV 00045. The sequence continues at coordinate 126,417 of MSJI02000748.1, read as the reverse complement.
TCTCCAAGGTGTGTCTCTGGCGCAACGACTGGTGCCTCGTCTACGGACATGGTGATGCTAGGCACATCACTTAAATTGCCATTAGTCACGCCGCCTGCCGGGTGATCGTGCAGCAGCATCTCGTCTCCCTCAGTCTCAAAATTCTCAAGAGGAGCCCAATCTGCTTCACCGCGGAATCTTCTGAGCAGCCTCTTTGCCTTCCAGAGAGTTTCTCGTTCGCGTCGCAACATTTCCAGTGCCTCGTCGGCCATCTGTGTGAGAGCTTTGCTCTTGTATGCGCCGCTCAGACTGGGGTGATCCACCAGCTCGTGAGCAGCGGTGAGGGGTCGTAGTAGATGCTCGAGCTGGACCTCGCCGAAAGGGTCATCTTCGAAGGGCTGGAGGTGACGTTCATGTTCGTTGTCGGAGGAGGTGGGAGAAGCGGGCTCGCCGTCAGAATCGAAAAGAGGAGGATTGGTGGAGATCGTCGTGCGCGTGTAGCCGGCGTGGTTGACTTGTTTGCGGTAGGAAAGACCGCCAGAAGAGTCAAGGCGGCCTTCTCTGGCGAACTGGGCGCGGCGTTTGAGTTTGTTGCCGCGATTGGTGTGTGTAGGTGTCGCATCGTCGTCTTCCACGTCTACATGATAGTTTGTCAGCGTATCTTCGTGTGTAGGAGCTTCTGCTTGCGACGTACCGTCTGGCCGTCTCTTGAGAGCCAGCTTCATGGCGCGAATCGTCTCGGCGATCTGAATCTGTTGCGCCGCCATGGCTGCTGGTGAGGTTGAAGCAGTGGATGGAGATGCAGAGCTCGCAGCTCTTGTTCAATATTGTTGAGGAAGGACGCGTGTGCTCGGTGTTGGTGTTGACGTGTAGATGTAACAATCGCAGTTGGTAGCTGGGTGCAAGATGGAGAATTGACAGCGGCAACGGCTCCAGGTCGAGTCCAATGTTCACAAGCCGAACGTCACATGGGAAGCCTCAGGCGCAAGCATGAAACCCTGTTTTGCCTCAAACCGAGCGCGTCCCTCTCCTACTCCATCTACTCTACTGTCACAAATACCAGACATGCTACATGGGGTGGCTAATCACTCAAGACAAGGCATGTGAAGACTACAAGATCCTTGCCGGTAGCTTGCTAAGCACTCAGTATGCTGGACTTCTCGCTGCAGCAATACAGGCAGTCATGGCTCAAGTCAACGCCCATGTGTTCAGTTTGCCTCGAACAGTGATCGAGCTACCGTGTTGATATTTGGATCGAATGCCTGGTTTGTGTTTGACACGCTCAAATATGGACGGTGGTCCTGAGCTGAGAAAAGCATGCCAATAATAGAAAGAATGAGCATCCCTATTTTACTGACCAGCAGACAACCCCCGGTAACGCAACGAACGACATGCCACGAGAGCGAAGTCACGGCAAATACGGCAAAAGCATGCATGGATTTTCCTCCGACACCAAGGGTCTATCAGCAACAAAATAGATTGCTAATCCATCCAACGGAGAACGCCCGTTCGCAATCCCTCAAACTGCTGCAGCAGTCGTCAAGTCGAAGGCGTGATTGACCAGCGATGTCGTGCCATTGGCCATGCCCCACCCTTGCCCGACTACACATATCGTGGAAGATGTCCACCTCTCCTGGATATATATCTTGCATTACTGCTCTCAGAAGCCTATTGTCCTCTCGACCAAAACTCTTAAACCCATCCCCCAACATGCCCGTCGAATTCATCAGTCTAGCCTTCCCCAACGCCTCCAACGAGCTTAATCCCATCCCAGGCGCTCCCATCGACCCCGACTACCTCGCACGATATGCGCGCAACCTAGACGACTACGAATTCAACTACACCCTCCAACCCTACGACAGCGGCGGCTTCGACCCCTTCACGACCGCCTCCTACATCGCCGCCCACACCAAAAAACTAAAAGTAATCGTCGCCCTCCGCCCCAACACCCTCTACCCCACCGTCGCCGCCAAAGCCCTCGCCACCCTCGACCAACTCAGCCGTGGCCGCGCCGTCGTGCACTTCATCGCCGGCGGCAACGACATCGAGCAAGGCCGCGAAGGCGACTTCCTGCTCAAAGACCAGCGCTACTCCCGGCTAGAAGAATACATCCAGATCCTGCGCAAAGCCTGGACCGCCACCGAGCCCTTCGACTGGAGCGGCGAGCACTACTATTTCAAAAACTTCCAGTCCCGCGTCAAACCCTTTAACGGCTCTTCCATCCCCGTCTCCGTCGGCGGCAGCTCGCCGGAAGCCTACCGCGTCGGCGGCGGTTTGGCGGACATTTTCGGCCTGTGGGGCGAGCCTCTGAAAGAAACCAAAGAGCAGATCGACCGCGTGTACGCGGAAGCTGAGAAAGCTGGGCGTGCTGACCGGCCGCGGATTTGGGTGACGTTCCGCCCCATCACTGCCGAAACAGATTCCCTAGCCTGGGCGAAAGCGCACGCCACGCTCGACGCGCTGCAATCCAACGTCGCGGCGGGCAAAGGCAAGCCAGGGCAGCAAGGGCCGGCGCCGCAGAACGCGGGCTCGCAGCGCTTGCTTGATATTGCGAGTAGGGGGGAGGTGCAGGATCGCGCGCTCTGGTATCCGACCGTGACGGCGACGAATGCGAGGGGAGCGAGCACGGCGCTTGTGGGGAGTTGGGAGACTGTTGCGGAGTCGATACTGGATTATGTCGATTTGGGTTGCGATCTGATTTCGATTAGGGGGTATGATAATTTTGGCGATATGGTTGATTATGGACGGAATGTGCTGCCGAGGGTGAGGGGGGAGTTGGATAGGAGGGAGGGGAAGGTTGGTGGGAGTGGGGAGGGGGTTGTGAAGGGTGGGTTTCATCCGGTTGAGAGTTCGTAGAGGTAGAGGTTGATTTGGGAGTTTCTTTTTGACGTTTATGAATGGATATACAGATGTTGAATAGTGCTTCGTCTGATGGCGTTTTGTTTTTTACAACTCGATGTCTACACTTTCCCTTTGATACCAAGTTTCCTGCAAGCCTTTCGGATTGGTTTCGGAGATTTCACCTTCGATTCCGTCTTTCTGAAAACTGTCACTTGTTATGGGTGGGCGCCGTAGATTGCTGGATAGGATTTCAGCATTCTGTAGGAACACCCCAATCGCCATAAATCCCATGCGTGATGTGCTCATTTCTTCCGTGCCTGGATGGGCCACGCGAACATCCGATTTTTGGACAGAGCGTCTGGAGCGACACCGAGTATGTAGGCGTTACTGCCCCTGACAGGAGTACACGTCCTCGTCCCTAGCACCGGTATTCGATGTGCGTGTCGTAAGCGGCAGCTAAGTCGCTGCATTGGTATGGCATTCTGGCGATCTGTGTGGTCATCGTACGTCCAGCACGAATTCACATCGATGCTGCGTCTGTAATGGCTGAAGTGTGGGCGAGTGCGTGCCATCGTAAATGTTTAGCGCATCTCTGTCGCTCTATTTCAACCCGCTTTCCTGAGCTTGCTTAACGCGGCCATGACACCGTCACTAAGAGGGTCGTCGTCAGGCTTCCTCTTCTTCGCTGGTGCCTCTGTCACAGCTTCTTCTGCTTTCTTCGTGGGTACAGTTTCGGCCGTCATTGCATGCGTCAAAGCTTCTTCGTCGTCAGCATACTCGTCGACATCAACCTGCTCTGCCAGCCTCGAAGTAGGCCTGCGATCCGCGTCGGAATCAGGTATCCCCGCTGCGACATCTTTGGGCCTGCTGGATAAGATGGACGACCCCAACCCAGCGCTCTCAGGCCCAGGCGAGTCGGATTCCACGCCCGTAACATCACGAGAGAGTGTCTGCGAGCGAGAGACAGCTTGGCTCGCGAGTGAATTTTCTTTGGAGATGCCGCGCTTGCCCGCTCGTTGGATACGAAAAGGTTCCCGGACGGAGGCGCACCAGCGTTCGACTTTTTTCTCGCCCCAGCCGGCAATGCTCGCTATGTCTTCGTGTCTGGCGTTGACTGCCGTTCGTACAGAGCCGAATTGACTGACTATGCTGACAGCGTCGGTTTTGTTGACGCTGCGTGGAGTGGTGATGAAATCGACCATCCTGTCGGAGTAGCTTGTGGACTGATGTTGTTTGATGGCGGTAGGTGCGGCGTTTTCGAAGGATTTGAATAGCTCCAAGTATCGGCCTCCTTCGGCGGAGCTCCAGCATAGGATCAGAGTAACGTTGTTGACGAGACTGGTTTTCGACAGTTCTTTGAGGGGGTCTTCGTGATTCTCAATATCGACCATTACCAGTACCACTCGCAGGCTGTACTTTCCCTGCAGCTGCTTGATGCGGTTGTATATGTATTCGGGATGCAGCCGATGGTACTTCAGACTCAAGAATAAAGCGCACGTGGTGACTCCGAGGATATAGTCCGGGACGATGTCTCCGTATTCCCAAGGGACCTGTTTGATGCCGTTGAGGATTGGGTTGCCCTTCTGGCGTGGCGAAACGATGATGGAGCTAGGCCCAGCACGTTTTGCCAACGCCTGTGGTTTAGGCTGAACAACACCAGTCTTCTGAGGTCCGCTGTTCGATGTTCGGTCAAGTGCAGGTCCAGGTCTGGCAGTTGTACCGGTGGGTCTCCCATGTGAGGATGGCGCTGATGCTGTAGTGCTCGGTCGCGGTACGCCGATAGCGTCAAAATCGGCATCTTCAATTTCATCCGCCATGGCTGCCGAATTGTACTGGAAACAACAGTATCAGAGGAGCTCGAAGCTCACAGAAGAAGTCCAAGTATGTCATCATCACATATCCCATGTAAGTGAACATCAGATCGCATAGCGACAGGGCAGAGCCGCGCTAGGCCTAATGCGGCTCGGGCCAAGCAAGCCCAAAGCGGGCCTCGCCGTGAACCGCCAATCTGGGTCTCTGATGGTCTCTCTCTACATGCAGTCTCAGCTTGCGCTTGTGCCAGTGACGGAGCCTCAGCCCAGCCAGCTCTCGCCAGCCCGACTTGCTCTCTCGCTCGCTCGCTTGCTCCGCTCATCACTCGCCTCTCCCAGGCTCAGGCTCTCAGGCCCTCTGCAACCTCACCCATTCATCCACCCATTCGCCGACGCTGCCTCTCGTCCATCACCACCACCACCACCACCCGCCCAACACCCACCTATATCCGCACTCCGCCCATATCGACGTCGCCTTCACTGGACGCCGACGATTTACCTGGATGATCCCGCGACTTTAGACGGCCGCGGACTGTGCAGCGCATGTGAGGCCGCCATCTTCTCACTCTCGCCCGTCACCCACCTGCCCACCCGCCGCATCTCGCATCCGGCATCCACCAACCTAGCACCCTAATAGTGCACCCACAGCCAGGCGCTCATTTCAATGTCCGTGGACGAGCGCTCTCCCAAACGCCAGCGACGCTCCTACAGTCCGCCTTCCCCGCCCGCATCAAAGCCTGCCTTTGTTGCGCAGCACCCGCACACGCCGCCGCCCTCGGTGCATATGTCGCCTACATGGAATGCGCAATCTTCATCGCTTCAGCAGGGCGGAGGCGTCACATTCCCCACGCCGCCCAGCACATCGGGATACCACGGACATACGACCGGCAGAGGACCGAGCAGTGAGGCAGGAGTGGAGAGCGGCAAGGGCACGCCGACAGAGAGTGGAGAGATGGTCAGGAGGGATGGTGACGGTGACGTGAGTATGGGTGGTGATGCGCAGGCGGAGCACAGAAGGTCGGACCATGATCGGGGCGAGAACTCTACGCCGGCAGTGAAACTGCCGGGCCTGTTCAAGCTCCCCACACAACGTAAGTTCCCTATGCACTCAGCATGTCTTTGCTCAGGGCATGGCTAAACTCCCTTGTTAGCGATCGCGCGACAGCGACCGCATCCCACCCAGGATCTGCTCGAGCTGTACGACCTGCGGGCTATTCAGGCGTCAGTGCAACGCAAGGATCCCGTCACGGGCGAGAAGATTAATAAGCTTCGTAAAAGCTACGAGGGCAAGTTGAAGGATCTGAATCTGGAAGGCCGCAACAAGGCCACCGAGAGCAGAAAGGAGCTCGAAGGTCTCATTGATCCCGCCTGGGACTCACTGACCCAGAACGGAACGACTTTGTGGCAGGAGCAAAACCCGACAGCTGATCTTGAAGGACCCGCGAAGAACGACATGCTCGCAAACTTGGATGCGGCACTATCATTCAAACCTGGTCGCTTACCTAAGGTGGAACATGACCGCTGGAGACACTCGCTCGGTTTGGACGATGGCGGAAAGGTTTCTGTCGCGGCTGGTGCTGGCCCGCCGAAGAACGCGACAAGTAACTTCCTCAAGACCAATGCAGGCTTTTCTGTCAGGAACTCTGCGCCAGCCTCGCCCAGAAACATCCCGGGGCGTCCGGAGCGGACGAGTAAGAAACGAAGATATGATGATCGTAGCTACGAAGGCTACGAGGATGACGGCTACTCGACTGGAGATGTGGACGATCGCTCAGCTGGCAAACGTAGAAAACGAGCCGACCTTGCCTAGATATCTCGGTCGAAGAGGGTACCCACCAGGTATTAAGCGCGAGTTTTCGCGATGGAGCACTACTCAGCTGGAGGTCCTCAGATCCTCCTTGAAAGTCGCCACAGAATGCAAAAGCGCCAAATTTCCCCACTGCAATGGTGCGACATCACCACCCCTGCCACTGCTCAGACAAACGGCCATCTAAACAAAAAGCAACAAAAAATCAAAAAAAAATCTGTCATTAAACGCGCCTCTGTATACGCGCACTCCAACTGGACATCATCGTTATTTTCACTTATACCCGCACAGCCTCCCGCTGTGCAAAACTGGACGTTACTGTCAAAAACAAAATCTTTCTAACGGCTTCCGGCGTTTTTCTTGAAAGGAAGCTCTCGACTTTTCTACTTGGATGGGGGAAAACGGACGGACGCCATGCTTGACTGTTTTTTGCTCTATTATTTTTGTCTGGCGGTTTTAATGCTTTGATGCGAGGCGTTTAGGGGATCTTGCCTTTTTTTGCGAGACGAGCGAGGTGGCTTTTCCTGGCGCTGCTCGCTAATGAAAGATCAACACAAAAACCTACGAGTCCTTGCGGACGTGTGATAGAAGTTTGCGCTTTTGGCTGCTTTTTTTGCCAGAGAGAGTATCTGTGGGTGGCCCTGCTTTCTTTTCAGGCTCTGGGTATGGCGAATGGCGCGCGTGCGAAACACTACTACCCAGTTTGTTTGACGTGTATAGCAGGGAAGATGTGGTCGAGGTGGAGGTGCGTTGTTGCTTTTAGCAGCAGTGAAATGTATGAAAATTGAAGAATACCCATGAAATGGCTGGTTTGAGGCTTTCACTTATTCTTCCTTAAGTTGAGGAATCGCAACTCGCGGTCGAAATGGAGCGAGAGTACTTGCATGGAGAACGCTCGGCTGAGCTGAGGCTCCAGCTCATGGTTAGTATCCCCGTCGTGACGCTTGCGGACGAATCGACCACTGAATCGACCATTACTTCTGGTCCATGATTGCAGTCTCTCGACAGTCCTCCAGAATACACATACATGTCCATTGCGAGGCGATAGTCATAGCCGGGGCTGAACCCCGACTGCAGAGACATCAAGCTCTCACATGTGCCTCGGTCCATCATCCCCGCAACACACCCCAGTCTCACTGCGAGGCGAGGTCATCTGGCCTAGGCTCCTTGTCGTCCGCGGAAATAATAAAGAGGACTCCTCTTGCACGCATGTATATGGCAGTATAAGGACTGTTTCGCGATCGTAGTAACACACTCTTCACGAACCATCTCTCATCATGGCGGAAGCTCCAGCAATTCCCTTCAGCGAACCACCCTACCTCAATGGCCTCCCATCACCATACTACACGCCAGAGTTGCGCAAATGGCAGAAAGCCTGCCGTGCCTTTATCTCCGAGCACTTGACACCGTACGCCTTCGATTGGGAGCGCGAGGAAACTGTCCCAGAGCACTTGTTCTCAACCTTCGCGAAACACAACATGCTCATTCCCACTCTCCCCTCGCCCCTCCCCGTCCAACAACTGAAAGCCTGCGGCATCCACACGATCCTCGACGTCGTCAAAGTCGAAGACTTCACCTCCTTCCACAACCTCATCTACATCGACGAAATGCACCGCTCCGGCCTCTCCGGCCCACCAGCCAGCATGACGACGGGCATGGCCTTCGGCGTCCCACCCCTCATCAAATTCGGCTCCAAGCAGCTGCAAGACCGCTTCCTCCCCGACCTCCTCCGGGGCAGGAAGAGGATCTGCATCGCCATCACCGAGCCCGACGCCGGCAGCGACGTGGCCAACATCCAAACCACGGCGGTCAAATCCCCCGACGGCAAGAAGTACATCCTCAACGGCACCAAGAAATGGATCACCAACGGAATCTGGTCCGATCACGCCAGCATGGCCGTGCGAACCGGCGGGCCCGGCGCCTCAGGCCTCTCCATGCTCGTGGTGCCGCTCAAAAACCACCCAGGAGTTTCCATGCGCCGCCTCAAAGTCTCCGGGCAAATCAGCGCGGGGACGACGTTCATCGAGCTCGACGATGTTGAAGTCCCGGTGGAGAATTTGATCGGCGAGGAAGGCCAGGGGATGCGTTACATCATGACGAACTTCAACCACGAGCGGCTGACCATCGCGATCGGCACCTGCCGACAATCGCGCGTGGCGCTCAGCGCGGCGTTCGAGTACTGCTTGAAGCGCGAGGCGTTCAGCAAGACGCTCATGGACCAGCCGGTGGTGCGGCATCGGTTGGCGAAGTGTGGGACGTTGCTTGAAAGTCATTGGGCGTGGATCGAGCAGTTTGTCTACCAGATGGGGCAGATGCACAAGGAGGAGGCGGATGTCGAGTTGGGTGGGTTGACGGCGGCGGCGAAGGCGCATTCGGGGATTGTGCTGAAGGAGTGTGCGGATTGTAGTGTGTTGTTGTTTGGCGGGAATGGGTTCACGAGGAGTGGGAAGGGGGAGATCGCGGAGAGGATGTGGAGGGAGGTTAATGGGATAAGGATTCCGTGAGTTTGATCCCTTGTTTTCTTTTTGAGTGGTCTTTTGGAGTCGATTTGACCTTTTGAGGTTGCTTGCTAACGAGCGTGTAGGGGAGGGTCCGAGGATGTCATGTTGGATCTGATGGTTAGACAGCTGGTGAAGAATTATCAGCGTAAGAGTAAGCAGTTGGAAAAGGGTTCGACGAAGCTCTAGATTGGTAGGTGGTTCGATTTGTAGAATTCCTAGATATGTCAGTAGTACCTACCTCATGCTTGTCCTGTAAGATGGCCTAGATGGCGGGGATCAAGTGCTCGAGTCGTGAGATGAAAAAGGCTCATGACCACGGGCGGGCCGAGAAGTAGTATCCGTAGAAGAAGAACACGATTTTACGGACTGTTTACAAGGGGTTGTGTAAAAGAAAGGGTATTTGAATTCCGACAGAAGCTGCAAAGGATGATCCCACCATTTGAGAGACGCCAAAGCTAATTCCACAAGAGAGCAAAAACCTTCATCGATCACTTGTCTGAAGCGTGGAACCAGCAAGCAGCAGTTGCCGTCGAGTCCAGTGCTTCAATCATGTGATGATATTATGCTCGCCGTTTCTCAAGCCTTCGAATCTCGTGTTTCCCTTTGTGTTTTTTCTTCGTCCAAACGCAGCCGATGGATTTTACAGGCGCGCGGTCATTCTCGTGAAGGTCGTAGAGTGCGGGTATTCAGGAAAGCGCTTCAGCATCCGCCGATCTGCTCCTGGTGCACCTCGAGGACATCACCATCCTCCATGCCGAGCTGTGTCACATGTCAGTATACATGCTACTCCCCAACGAAACGCGCTTCTCTTCACAATCGCTCAGTGTGTACTCACCATCTCCGGGTTGTCTTGCGGGTTCACTCTGTTGCCGTCGTGAAGGAAGCGCACGGTGTGCGAGCTCTTGCCGGAACGCTCGCAGAAGGCGTCCATGAGCTTCTTGAGCTGGGTGGTGCGCTTGATCTTGAAGAAGACTTCGTTGTTGTTGTCGGTGACCTTGATGTTCAAGTGCTCGGTCTGCTGCGGCGGCTCTTCCTGCTGCTTGCCGGGGGACGGGGACGGGTGTTCAGACATGGTTGTGGTTGATTGAGGTGGTTGGGGAAGAAGTTGTTGAGGGTTTCTGCAAGATGGGGTCGGGAGAGGCTTTCAACAGCGCGCGCAATACTGGCGACGGAAGGCTGTCTCGCAGTGGTCGCCTTTGTACAAGGTTAGCTTGGTTTGTTTCGTCTTTTTGGTTGAGGAGTGATTTGTCGCGGATGTGATGTCGCAGTCGGCGCAAACGAGTCGCGAGGAGAGGGAAGGCAGAGTCACTTACTGTTTTGGGGCGAGTTATGTGTAGTTGTGTAGTGGCAAGAGAAGGTAAGAAGACAGCCTTCCGTGGTATGTCAAACGAGGCGGCGCGCCAAGCAAAGTTGATTGGTGAGGCGTTAGGCTTCTAGAAGTACAAAGTGAAGGCGGCCGGCCGTCGCAAGGCCAATCATTTGCAATCATTGTTTCAGTGCGTATTGCGAGGCTCATCATTATCACGTGCATACAATTAGTCCTATCCTTCATTTCAATCGAGAGCACTTTTACTCGAGACACAGTTTGCGAACAACAGCAGTGAGCCAGTATGGTAGGTTTCAGGCTTCACTTCAGCGCGTTGTCTGGTATCCTTCAATGCTAATGGATATAATGAGTATAGGGTGGTCTCGAGCAAGATCTGAAATGTGATCCGCCTTGTCATCCCAGAGCATGTGCAATTCAGAGTGAGTTGCCTTACTACTTATTGGTACGAGGCGAGAATCTGACTGACCGGTCGAAGACTGCATTCAGAAGAACAACTTCAACGAGGAAAAGTGCCAGAAGCAGGTAAGCGACCCAACGACCAGCCGAATGAGGTGCTCGACATACTGATGAATTCAGATCGACGCTCTCTACGAATGCTGTAACCTTTTCTACCAAAGAAACGGTGATGAGGCATCCGTAGTCAGCTGCCCGAAGGCGAACCTCCTTCGGTACGTCACGTTCGGCGGTCTCTTCAAAGATCCCCGTCGTATAGCTAATGCGGAAGACCAGACTGAAAATGCGCCAACGAGCCCAGGGCCAGTAGACTGAGCGCACACCAGACGATCGCATGACAGCAGCGCCTCAGACAGGCAGTCCTGTTGATGGGAACTGTACATGTACATACACACATAGAGTACGCAGTAATAAAAGATGTACCGCCCAAGAATCTTTCTCGCGTCCCATTCAATCGAGGTCGGAGTATATAAAAGGACAGAATCAATCTTAGGCTACCGGAGCACGCAAGGAGGCCTCAAGGACCTGTGCCAAACACTGAAGATGTTGCACCGAGACTCTATTGGTGGCCTTGGTTAAGACATTGTATAAAGAAAGAAGAAAAGAAAGATCAGAGGAGGCTCACTCGCGGTTTTTGTATGAATTTGCAGAGTGGCACAAGCGCTGCCAAAATGTGTGGGACGGGATGACAGCGGCTGCTGGCGCGCCTTTGGTTGGCTGCAGCAGACGCCTGAAGGGTGCCTGAGTGGCTCGCCAGAAAGACAACGATTCTATATGAACATCTCGTTTGATTTGGACATCTGAACCTCAACAGCTATAAGTCTTACAAAAATCTTGCGAGTTAATGCTCCATTGACAGGGGATCGTTGTGCCATCTCGCGGCTCCAATCGCCAAGAGAGCCGATGTGACCTCAGGTATCGGGTTATCTGTCACTTACCTAGGTACATAGGCCGTCGGCTATCGACGCCCTAGTCGATACTATTAGATTGTTCTCTTACTTCGTAGCATACACCATCTATTGCATCTGCATATACCTTCACTTGCATCGGATATCATAAAAATGGCATCCCGTAAACTGATAATCGACACCGATCCTGTACCTACTCCCGACGGCTTTTCCTTGTACGCAAGCATTGGATGCTAACCAAGATGACAGGGCTGCGACGATGTTATGGCCATGCTTCTCGCCCTGGCGGCCTCGCCAGAAGACCTCGAAGTGATGTTGATCTCAGTTACGTACGGCAACATCGATGTACAGAATTGCCTTCGTAATGTGGTCTCGCTCTTCCACCACATCGAAAAGGAGATGGAGTGGCGTAAAGCCAACGGACGTCCGGTTGGGTTCGAGGCTTTGACGAAATCAAAGCCACTTGTTGCTATTGGACCTGAGCACCCGTTGGCAGATCAGATGCTTATGGCTGACTACTTCCGTATGTGGCTGAAGGAACGGCTGCGTTGTTACCGTGCTGATTTGAAGCTTTCTAGACGGTACTGATGGCTTGGGAGGTATCTCAGAGACTGTATGCAATGCCTCTACCCCTTTTGAGAGAGCCATGGCCACTAATTCGAGCAGCACCCTCATCTGACACCGTCAGACACTTGGAAGAACTTGTTCAATGCCACAAGCGATCCAGAGAAGAAGGAACTTCAAGAAGAGGCCCAAGGCCAACATGCACTATTCCGACCGTCTCAAGAACCTGGCCATCAAGAGATTCTACGCCTCCTCCGCGAGAATGAGCCTGACACAATCACGATCGCCGCTGTTGGCCCGCTGACCAACTTGGCGATTGCTGCAGCCGAAGATCCAGAGACGTTCCTTCGTGTTAAGGAGGTTGTCGTCATGGGCGGAAATGTCTACGAGCCAGGCAATGTAAGGATCTCTCCGTCTTCCAACAAGGGGAGGCACGATGTGGTCGAACCATCCTTCGTCTGGTAAAGCCTGATACATTTCGAACTACGCTGACGAATCCCAAACCAGATGACCCCCTGCGCCGAGTTCAACACTTTCGCCGACTCAATCTCTGCAGCACGCGTCTACGCTCTCACATCACCCAACCCCCACACGACTATGCCACCCCCGCCACCCGCCGCTCCAGGAACCTCAGCCACCGACCCTCCCCACCCCCACCTAGGCCCTTACCCGGAGAAGCTCTCCCGGCGCCTGAAAGTGACCCTCTTCCCCCTCGATATCACCAGTAAGCACTCGCTCACACGCGGCACATTCCGCGCCGCAACCGCACCCTGATCGAAGCGAAGTCCCCTCTTGCGATATGGACCTCCGCCTGGCTCGAGTCGACTTTCCGCAAAGTCGAGTCCCTGCAAGACAAACTCACCGGCGACGCGGTGGGCTTGGAGTTCCACGACCCGCTGACTGTCTGGTACTGCATCAATCAGGACAATCCCAAGTGGAAGCTGGCTGTGGATGAAGACATTCGCATCGAGACCAGCGGCCAGTGGACTCGGGGTATGTGTGTCATCGACCAGCGCAGCAGGCGCAAGAGGGAGGATGAGTCTCTCGCTGAGGTTTCGGGTGATCATGGGAATTGGTTGAGCGGTGGTGCTGGAAATCGTTTGAGGAGATGTGTTGCGACGCCTGGGTCGGAGGCTTTTGCAAAGACGCTTTTGCAGAGCGTTTTTGGGGTGTAGAGCTGATATGTAAAGAATCAAAGAGGTTGATGGCCTCGTTTCCTTATAGGTCTCTTAATACATGCACACGTGAGATAGCCTGGAACGCATCGTTCCCATTATACTGTTCTCTAGTAATGTTTGGCTTTATGAACAAAAATGCACAAGGCGTTCACATGAATCTGGTCGATTAGCTCAGTTGGTTAGAGCGTGGTGCTAATAACGCCAAGGTCGCGAGTTCGACCCTCGTATTGACCATTTCTTTTGCTCCTGGCCTCGACGATGAAGGACCAGCCACCCGGTATGGTCTGAGGTACATGATTTCGCTTTTTTGGCACGGTGGTGGATGGGCTCAAATGTAGTGCGAGCGTCAGGGAGTCCAGCGTGACGTGTGAAAGACACGGACAGTAGGGGCGCATCGAGATTTGATGTACTGACCACGATCTTTTGTTGGAGGTGACAGATAAAGCATCATTTAAAGTAATTGGAATGGGAACGGGGAAGGCTGAAACGATGGGGGGTATCCTGCGCTTGAAGATGAATTAGAACGGTGACACTGAACTGCTGGAACATGAGGGCCAATGGGAAGGGGACATAGACAACAGGTAATGAATGGACAAAATGCAGATGGCAATATATATGAATTGATAGTTATATAGCATGTGATTGTGTACGAGGACATGATCTGGAAGTCTGTTAGCAGCTGCTACAGCGACAAGATGCTTAACGAATGATGATTGATTGTCGTTGTCAGGTCTCCAAGGTGATTGGATTTGTCGTCAATGCGTGAGCTCGGTAAGAACACAGCGAAATAATTTTTTATTCATCATTGTGAAGGAAATAGAATGGAGGAGAACATACCATCAATACAATAGCTATGCTTGAGAAAGACTGCTCTAACGCGAAACTGTTGGATATAAAGAAATTCATCACAGGGTATCGTGTTATAGAGTATCACTAGATAAGAAGTCAGCAAAGGTTCATTGCTTGAAACAATTAGTTTGGACAAAAATTCCATGAACTTCAGAGATTTTGATTTTCGTGTTTGGTTGTAATTCTCCATGAAGTTGCAGCGGAAGATTCGACATCACAAGATGGAGATGAGGGGAGCATGTCTGCATACGTACCTGAAAGAATGCTGTTCCAAGACTGGACGAAGTATCACTGGGTCACTGAAAGGCCAGTCAGTTTTTGATCCAACCATGATGCTCGGTAGCAAGAAGGTAATAAGCGATGCAATCAGGCTCATTAAATCAGAATTTTCAGTGTAATGTACGTTCATAACGGCCTACAGTCGTTTACACCGTAGGCCGTTCAAACAGTGTGAATAGTTGTTCATCATTGCAGAATGAGGGTGTTGAGGGGAAGTTTATGCTAACCTGAGAACGTAGTCAGTATATCATTCTCATAACGCTTGCTATGCACATGATAAGGCGTTGCGGGGCAAAGATCAGTCGACGCTTTCTCAACAATCAAGGACCCAGCCTAACACCCACGAAGGTTTGTACGCCTTCGCTTTTTGCGGATGCAGACTGAGGACTTGGTCTGTCCGCCCGTTGCGTTGTAGGTCTCATCGTGGAAGTTGGGGAAGTTCAGGGAGAGTGTGAAGTACCTGAGCGTCTTGTTAGTGTTTGATCCACAAGAGCAATGCCATGAATGCGAGAGATAGATGTGTAGTCAGACAAGGCTGAAACTTAAGTTTTGACAACATCCAACATAGTATATTCATGTTCGAGGAATGCCATTTGTCACAGTATCATCAATCGGAGGGGAGGGGTAGCAGTGTGTTGGGAATGGATAGCTTACCTTTTACAATTGGAATTCGTGCGAGTAACAAGACTCGAATGTGTTTAGTGCATTGCATATCTGATGCGCCTAGGTGTCAGAACTCCCTGAGATGGATGTCAGCTGGTGTCCTTTGACGTCAATGCATGCATCGCATCCAGATTGAAGACCACAAGTGGTCAGAGTAATTCTAGAGTTGTATAGTTCCTTCATGACGCTATAGGAATTGGATTGTTCGTGATAATTGCATCCTTTGGTGGTCGCTGCGAGGAGAGGGAGTGGGGTTCCTTACCGTATGGGAGATGGCGTTGGGTGGTGAATGGTGCTGTCCGTGATCCGACAGACCATGGCAATCGCTGGCCACAGGTGCAGACTCATCTTCAGTCTTTCTCCAGGCAGTGCAAGAGGTGCGTCCGGATTGCCATGGCTGTCGGATCGCGTGGAAGCGTGGTGAGAGAAGAAAGCTGCGAAGTTGAGGAAGAGAAATCTTATACCTTCCCAAAACGCGGAGCGGCGGAGGTGCTCTTACCCGCCAAGCTTTTCCATCTGATGAGTCGGCTGTGATTCGCGCGCGGGGCCGCTTTGTGAGGCGCGCGTCTGGTCGACCGTAGTGACAGCCTGACGCGCCTACCGGGAGGCGATCTATTATTGCTTGCTTGATGATGACCTAAGAAAGTCGAGATCCCTACACAACATCCTACACTACATACATACCAAGCATAATCACGACTCGCAATCTGCTGCTTTCGCCAGCATGGAGGAGGACGGGCGTGGGTATATCTTCGAGGATGTTCATTACACCATCATTCCCAGCGACGAGCTAGACGGCGACAAAAGTACACTGGTATGTAAGTCTTGAATGGTCTAAGGAAGACGCCTGTTGACGGATATCTAGTTGCGCGAAGGCCTCGATGGAGAAGGCGCAATCTTTTCACCACTCGGCGATAACGGCACGATCCCAAACCTTCACGAAATTACGCATATCATCTCAACGCATGTCGACTTTCCGGAGTACACTCGAGCGATCGACCTTGGTGTCGAAGTGGTTAGGCCGATGTGGGCTCATGTCAGCTTGAAGAAAGGGAAGATGTCAAACGCAAGGCCATACAGTCCGGATCCGAGTCAATATTTCCACGATGTCGTTTTGACAGCCGCGACTTTGCCTGAAGGAGATAAAGAAGCTATAATGGCGGGTGTGCTTGCGCTAGGCGGACAGTTCAGCAGCCCTCTTACCAAGCTATGCACACACATCGTCACAACAGATGAAGGCCATGACAAGTGCGTAATTGCGCGGGCCAAAGGAATGAACTGCAAAATCCTTCTACCACATTGGTTCGACATCTGCTTGAAGCTGGACAAGAAGATTAGTGAAGGGCCATACACCTTTCCGGATCCTGAAATACTCAGGACTGGCATAGAGAAGCCACCCAAGGCAATTCCTTCACCGCACCTAGAGGACGCAAGTACCGATCAGCCGCAACAACCAATACAAGGCCCAGACTCACCACCATCATCCTCACCATCAAGTATGCGCAAGAGCCTGAATGCTTTCACTGGCAAGAAAGTGTTCCTCTGTAGTGATCTCGAGCTTAGCTCGCATCTTCGAAGCACGTTGGAAACTGTTATTGGGCAAGGTGGTGGTATCTTGACCGACGACGTCTTGGATACCGACGTGTTCATTGGCCGATATCGCTCTGGCCCAGACTATGTCAATGCATCTCGTTCTCGCAAAGAAGTCGCCAGCCTGGCTTGGCTCTATCATGTCATCAATCGCAATCACTGGACGTCTCCCACAAACAAGCTGCTGCACTATCCGGTACCCAAAGATGGATTGCCTGGGTTCTCGAACATGAAAATCAGCGTATCAAATTACTCGGGTGAAGCGCGCATCTATCTTGAGAACTTGATTAGGCACTGCGGTGCAGAATTCACCAAAACCTTCAAGCAGGATAACACTCATCTCATTACCGCACACGAAAACAGCGAAAAAGTCGACGCAGCCAAGGAGTGGAATATCAACATCGTCAACCACCTTTGGCTGGAGGAGAGTTACTCGAAGTGCAACGTCATGCCACTGACTGTACCAAAATACACCATCTTTCCAGCTCGATCCAATCTGGGCGAAGTCTGCGGAAACATGTCGCTGGATCTGCAACAGGTCGAGCGGAAATTCTTTCCAAAGGAGTTGTCGCCTCAAAGAACATCGAACCGTTCCTCTCCTCAGAAAGCACCACACCCTCAGACCGATGCAACTAGCCACACGCTTTCCGATCGTGATGATCGTGACGAGCATTTTGACGAACCAGCTGGTCTGGATGGTGTCGAACATGAGACGGAAGAGCCAAAAACCATCAAGAAGCCTGCAGGCAAGCGGGCAAAGTCAACGTCTGTTGCCACGCCACGACCCACGATGGACGAAAAAGAGAACGAGTCGCCCATCACAAGCACTGGTCGAGCGTCGAAGACGAAAGCGATGGGCGCGCTACACAAGGCTGCTGAAGACATGGCACTATACTCTCGTGAGATGAAACGCAAAGGCGGTCTGCTTCATGGCGGGCGTAGGTCAAGCCAGCACGACGAAGGAAGCTCCCCAGCCCCTGCCGCTCCTCCAGCTAAAAAGCCAAAGAAGCGCACGAGTGATGAGAATACCTACGACGTCACCGCACAGGGCAGTGACCTTAGCGACGGCGAAACGCAAAAGGCTGCGAAGCCTGCGAAGAAAGCAAAGACCACCAAAGACACGAAGGACACGAAAGATCGCATTCCCAGCTTACCGCCCATCAGCCACAAGATGATGGTTACGGGCGATGAGCGTTGGGTTGGCAAGCCAAAGAAGGAAGATGAGGATAGAAAGACATTGCGTGCACTTGGCGTCCAGCTGACGCAAGATCCGAAAGACGTCGATATCTTGGTTGCTCCTAAGATCCTACGCACGCCCAAGTTCGTCTGTGCTCTCGCGTCTGCGCCTCTTGTCGTCGACACTAAGTATCTCGACGCCGCATTGAAGCAAAAGAAGCTAGCGGACAAACCTTCTATCCTGCAAGACCGCGACGCAGAGAAGAGGATGGGGTTCAGCCTCGCCGACGCCTTGGAGAGAGCGAAGATCAACGACCGCAAGCTCTTCCGCGGCTGGAGCATTTTTGTCACCCGCGACATCCCAGGAACATTCGACACGTTCAGTTCAATCATTTCCCTCAATGGCGGCAAGCCAATGATGTACCAAGGCCGTACAGGCACCACCATCCCGAAGCGCAGATTAAGGGACGACCCAAGTGCAGGTGGAGAGAGTCAGCACCAAGGTGGTGAGGACGAATATGATTATGTCTACCTGGTTTCTGGTACTAGCGAGCCCGAGCAGAAGCTGTGGAAGTCGTTCTCTGAGCTGGCAGCGAAGCAAGGCCTGCAAGCGAGGATCGTGAAGGCCGACTGGCTCCTCCATGCGGCCATGGGCCAGCAGATCGTCTGGAAGGACATGTGGGAGTTGGATGGCGACGCGGCTTGATCGGACACGATGTGACCGACTGGTTCGCGCCTACTGTCTCTTAGTTGATTTGGATTGGACCACCTCGGCGTTCTCCTAGGCTTGACACAGCCTCTGCACGCATTTTGGCTTAACGACTTTTGCTTGGTTTTTTACCCCAGCGTGGCGCAGGTGGTGACATGGCTTCTGATATCCCCCCCAAAAAATGCTCGCAACCCCCATATGTGTAATGAAAATGCGATTTTAACCCTCCACCTTGACCTTCCTCATGTCCTCAGTAATGGCGTCCTCGCCCTCGTCGTCATCCTCACCACCCTTGCCGGCTAAGCCTTGCTCGAAGATCTGTTTTCCTGACATCTTCTTCTCCTCCGTCTTGCCCTTGTTCTTCTTCTTCTCTTCAGCCTCGGCCTGCTCTTTCTGCCTCTGCTTCAGCTCCGCCATCTCCTTCTTGAAATTAGCCTGCCATTTCTTGAACGACTCCGGCGTCACCTTCTCGCCCTCGAACTTCCTGTTCTCCTCTTCCTCGGCCTTGCGAAGCTCTTTTTCATGTGCCTCGTTGACGGCATTTTGTCGTTGCACAATGAGCGCCTCCGCCTCGTCCTTCAGTGTCGAATAAAGCGTGAATACCATGGCCATCCCCATGTTCTCCTCGATCGTAGGTTGTAGCGCTTGCAGCAGCTGGGCTTTGTCTTCTTGAATGTCGAGGTGCTCGTGTTTGGGCGCATTAGGTGGGGTTGTGATGTCGAGCATTGGAGCCTCGTCGGGATATGCCTCGCCGTAGCGCACGTTCAGGAGAATTATCGGCGCCTCGTCTTCGTCGTCTCTTGTGGGGATGTCGAGCTCCATGGATATGCGGTATTCGGTTTCACTGATATCTGTGATTTCTTCCGGGAAGATGGAGTCGAGGACTTCTCGCTCTTCTTGCTGCTCTTCGCGGCCCATGGTTGGTGTGTCGTAGAAGTTTAATGGCTTCAAGCCTCGTTGTCTGTACAGAAAACTTCGGTCTATTTGTATGCAAAGATGTCAAGAAGTGACTGGTATAGCTCACTCTACTCAGCGGCTTGAAGTGGGCTGTCTGCTCTCTCTTTCCGCAGTGGGACGAGCGTCGAAGCGAACGCCGCGCTAACGCCCATATCGATAACCTTAAATCTTCGCCTGCAAGCCTCGCAAATTTCCTCGACAGCCTACCTCTTTTGTCGCTAGACGAAACAAAATCTCACAGACATCACATCACTGAAGTCATCTAATTCACCTTACTATGGCCAAATCTAAGCCTAGCAACAAAGCAGAAAAGCAAGCTCGCAAAGAAGCCAAGAGAATGGCATCCAACGAGTCCCCCGAGGAGCTCTACGCCGCTGCTCTGACTTTCATCGAGCAGTCGCAACCTTTGGAGGCTCTTCAGCAGGCTGAGAAGCTCTACAATGCCGTTCAACATAGATCTGTGCTTGAGGCTCTCCCCGCCTTGAACCTTCTTGGAGAAATCTGCGTCGAGCTGGGCGAAGTAGACGCCGCGCGAGGCTACTTCGAGCAAGCTGTTGCCCTCGATCCCATGGGAACCGTTGGCGGAGCTCTGGCTGACGGTGCTGAGAAGTTCCTCTGGCTGGCGCAGCTTTGCGAGGAGGGTGGACAGCAGAGCGTGGCGTGGTTTGAAAAGGGCGCGCAAGCTTTGCAAAACGAGATTGCAGCCCTGGAATCGGGACAGGCGACTGGTCTGGACGAGGAAGCCTTGCTCCTTCTGCGCGTTGAGAAGAAGCGCAAACTCGCAAACGCCCTTTGCGGAATCGTGGAGGTTTACATGACGGACTTGTCCTGGGAGGACGATGCTGAGGCGCGGTGTGAAAATTTAATCACGCAAGCCATGGCGGCCGAGGACCAGACGAGTCCCGAGATCCTGCAGACCCTGGCTTCTGTTCGCTTGTCGCAGGAGAAGAAAGAAGATGCTCAAGCGGCTTTGAAGCGCTCTATGGGTGCGTGGAAGGATCTCGACCCTGAAGACTCGGCCGTTCCTGATTTTGCCACCCGGATCTCGCTGACTCGCTTGCTCATGGAGGCTGAGCTGGAAAGCAATGCAATGGATGTACTGGAGAGATTGGTTTTGGAGGATGACCAAAGTGTGGAGACATGGTACCTCGGTGGCTGGTGTCAAAATCTCATCGCTAAAAAGACCGAGCGCGGCGAGTCCGGCCCCGCAGGTCAGGCGATGACTGATGCTGAGCACGAGGCAAACTTGGAAGCCATTTACAAGGGCAGCAGGCGCTGGCTCAAGACCGCATTGAAGCTGTACAAGCTCGTTGAGTACGAGGACGAACGCTTGAAGCAGCATGCCGAGGAGCTGGTCGCTGCGCTTGACAACATGCTGGGCCCGGAGAAGGAAGGCGAGGAGATGGATGACGAATGGGAAGACGAATGGGAGGGCATCGAGGAGGAGGATGATGCTGAAGATGGTGCCGACACCGAAATGAAAGACTCATGATCGCTGACGACCGCATTTCGCAAGCGTCCATGATCATGCTCGACTATCGAGCCTTTGCGCCACTCAGCTGTCAAACGGTCTTTTATCTAGCTTTAAAAATTGTCCGAGCGATCGAATCGACAAGCTCGATGTCCCTGTCGTCAAATCCTTCGGAACGCCCCTGAAATCCTCTCCCTCCGCTCTTTGCCTCGAAACTCTGGTGTCTTCACAAGACATCTCCTCCACATCACACGCCCGCGCTTGCTGCGTTCTCCACCATCAGGACATCTCACCAGTTCCCAGTAGAAGAGCCTCTCGGGGAAACCGCCGTATCGCGCCACAATACACTTCCGAGCCATGGTTCAATGCTGAATCCTTCTCCACATCCCCAAACGCTCCATCCGAAAGCTTGTCCTTCTACCAAAGCGAATGGTCAGCAACGACCGGGTATGCGTGTGACTTCTCCTCCACCGCCTCCACACGGCAACTGGAGCTGTAGTGCGTGACTGATGCGTGCTGGTCGTGCGTAGGCACGTACAGCTTGTCGAAAGTTCGATGCTACTGTGTCAGGATTTCTTGTGGGGTCGTTGACTTTCGACGGACAATGATGTGAAGAAACCGTTGCATGTGCTCCAAGCTTGTGGCACTCTGTCAAGAGACTGGAATAGTGGGTGTGGCGCGTGTCATCAAGACTTACATGGTTTCCCAAGCTGAGAGGAACATTTTGAACCAAAGGCGGCTGAAGTCGAATTATCTAACATGAGCATGATCGCACTGCACGAACACGGCCAGGTCCCTGGGATTCCTGAGCCAGTCAAATTTCATTCCAGCCTTAGGGAATTGGTTTTCCTTCCTCAGGTTCCAGCAGCCATACACACCACACGCAGCCGGAAACCCGGACGCAACCCAAGCCATCTCCGTAAAAGGCTGCAACCACTGTCGACGGTCGCGGAGTCGGGGCACATATCTCATTGGAACGAGCGCTACATCTTGAGACAAGGTGTGGTGGCACAAGGCTGGATGCGATAGGGTTAGCGTGCATTCCAACGCTCGCGCAAAGTACGCCGTCGGGAGCGCACCGAGAGGCCAACCTCACCCGCCTTCACCCTCAGTGGCTCTTTTTAGATTTGCGGCTATGCCGCTGAGCTCACACGCTGGCGTTGCGTGGGCTGTTGCTACCTCCTCTGTGGAGATCACAGCCTAGAGATGCAGGTTTTGCCGCCCTGGGACGTTGAGCGCAACCATTTCAGACCACACTAGGAGATTCTGGGCACTGCTATTCGCTCGATCGTTCGTGATAACCGCTGACTGGCTTGTACAATCGAAAAAGCACACGCTGAAGGTGTGAGTGTTCAACAAGATTCAAACGACGACTTGGTAGCCAAACGGCAAAAAGAACCGAATGCCTCAATCGTGGATCCGACGCAGGTATCCGGCGGGTAGCCACAGGTCATGCTGCGTTCGCAGATGATACACGCAGGTACACACAACCCCTTGGTATCATTCCTTGGCCATAATGAATTGTGCTGAGTGCGTGTGATGAAGATGGCTCCAATCTACTTTGTCCTCATGCGGGAGGAAAGGCTTCGGCCGCTTCCCCTGGATAGCCGCGAACGGGAAGGGGACTGGATGTCAGGAATGCGGCTGCGGAGCCATTTCTGTGTAACAAACACAAGCCCGCGCATGCTTGAACGCAAGCAATGCGTCTGATCTCTGAAAACACGTTGACGCACGATGTCTACCTTCACGTTAAGCTTCCGGGCTACATGTGACTACTGCACGTCAACAACGAAGTACCGCGATCCACAGAACCATCTCGTGGACGGGGGTGAGTCTGCTATCTCGCTGCAGCAAACGGCCAGACATCGGACCTCACGATGTCTTTGGGTCCGTCCCACACAGGAGGGTGTGGCGCGGCTCGCCGTGCTTCCTGGCTGAGCGAAAGAGCATGACTGTTTGGGGAGGTATGAATCTCTGAAGGAGTACCGACGCTCGCGCAAGGATGAGCTGCTGAGATCGAAGGTGCCCAATGATGCCTATAACTCTTTTCTAGCATCGCTATCCTTCATCCTGCGAATCGTTGTGCTAGTGTTGCTTTTCCGAAAACGGCCATCTGAGACTGACAGCGGGCCTGGCCTCGCCTCGATACACCTACGGATGCGGCCAAAGTCATCCATCCGCCTTCAGCATCAAGTTCACTCTCAACCTGTCTGGCATGCAAAACGACGAGCACATCCTTTTGCTACAAGTACTTTCCATCTTGCCTCAGACAAAGAATCTTGTGTGAAGCCTCTTCTGCCTCCCTTCCTGTCTCCTTCTTAGTGACTTGTTGCGCCGTCCCGAGACAAAGCCTCAACAGACAACGACAGCAGCAAAGAAACACCAGTCTTCCACACTACCAAAGCGACACAAGGGCGGCTTGGTTGTGTGATTGCAGCAAAGCATCACGTCCCATTCACTGCGAAAGCAGACAAAGTGCTTTGCAGCGGCAACTTGCACCAGGTATGCCGCCAACCCCTGAGCCTGCAGCTGTCCATGCATACATGCGTGCGAGACAAACTGCAAGAGGCGACATTAGCAATGAGTCCATTTACTTACAAGACGTGCAGAAGTGCGCCCACGTACCTGTTGGGCACCATTGGCTCTTTGGGCAGGTTGAAGAAACACCCAACCACATCAGCTGAGCTTAGTACAGTATCGCTTCAAAGATGACATTGGCTTCCACGTCGACGGTCACTCGCGGCCGCGATGACTACGGCCTCTCTGCTATCGTGGAACACAATTCAGGAGGCACCGAACAGTTTCCCCCTTACACTGAAGATGCCAAAGGCCTTGGAATCTATGTCTGTATTGCCCTGCGATCGCTTTGATTCAGTGACTGACCGTCTTACAGCATGATGGCTACGCTCCGGCTTACCAAGATGGTCACTCTTATGCCCAGAGCCCACCGACGCCCAGCCCAAGTGAGGGCATGCGCACCAGAAGTGGTCGGACGACAAGACGAACCGACTCGCCGTTCAGCACCAGCAAGTCCAGGGTGTCCATGTCGCCCATCAGCAAGTCCAAGAAGACGAAGAAAAGCAAGCTCGACAAGTCCAAGACTCCTCAACTCACAGCACCCCTTTCTGTCCTGACCAAAGACATGGACGTCCCGCTCAAGGATATGGACGAGTGGGTCCATCGACCAGCTGAGGTTCGCAGGCAAGAGGTGGAGAAGCGCAACGGATATGTCACTCGGCCCATGAACTCTTTCATGCTCTACCGGTCAGCTTATGCCGAGCGCACCAAGCAGTGGTGTCTTCAGAATAACCACCAAGTCGTCTCTTCCGTGTCCGGCGAGAGTTGGCCAATGGAACCACCAGAAGTTCGCGAGCAGTTCAACGAGTGGGCCAAAATCGAGCGTGCAAACCACGCGGCGGCGCATCCAGAATACAAGTTCTCACCCAGCAAGACCGCCAGCAAGCGTCGCAAAGACGAAGATTCCGACGACGATGAGCCTGACGGACTGGACGACCCTGACGGAGAGTATCGCGGCGGTCGCAGCGTTCGTCAACGCAAACAGACTCCTCAAGAACCCGCTTTCCTCCCAAGCAGCCACGGCTTCGAGACAACGCCATATTACGGCCAGCAGAACGCAGCGTACGAGCAAGTCCAGTACCAGTACGTCGTACCTGGCCGCCCTCTCCCATCCAACGTCGCCTACGACCACAACGGCCTCCCCTACAACCCCCAAACCGGCACGTACATCCAAACCGCCGGCCCTCAAGCAGCACAGTACCAATACGCCGTGCAAGAACCCCTCCCACCGCGCGCTCCCACTCCGCAGGCTCTAGGCAACTACGGCCTCCCCGGCGGGCAGTCGCAGGAACTCTTCGCGACCAGCTCGCGCACTTCCACGCCACAACAGCAGTACGCTCAGCAGTACGGCCAGCCTATCTACCCGCAATACCAGACATTACAGCAGTACCAGCAGCCTGCCTCAGCGCAAGTGTACGAGCACCAGCAGTACCTGCAAGCGCAAATGCAACCGCAGCAGGCCATCGATCCTTCGCTGGAAATCATGCTGGGCGATTCTGCCGCTGCGGCGGCGAATGGGCATGGCATGCCGGACGAGTCGCACTTTGAGACGGCGATGGGCGATTTGGGTGGGTTGGAGTATTATGATCAGCAGACGAGTCCGGATGCGACGTTGGCTCCTTCGTGGCCGCCGACTGATTGAAGTGAGGAAGAAAGTGTGAGGATGTCTTTTCATTGAGTTGTTGTGTTGTTTTTTTTTTTTTGTAATTGAAATCCAGATAGACTAGGGCGTAATGATACTGCATTTTTGTCACTTCCAGAACTGAGAAAGAACCATTTCAACTCGATATATCACGAAAGTAGCACTTTCCCCCTCTCACAGACCAGAAAAAAAGACCAGTCCACCGAGATGTTGTGAGGAAAGAAGAGCCACAAAACGAGCACTCAAGAGTCCGAAAGGACCCAAGCGCAACAAGTAAATCAATACGACAAGACACCCTTGTAATAAGCGAGGCAACAAGGTCTTTGTTCCCCCATATCCAAAGTTACACACGTCCACGGCTACCCGCGTCTTTCTCCGTCGTACAGGAAGCAAGCATCTCGATTTTCACATCTACCCCTGTCAAAGTGGCATTGGGATTGAAACGCGAGGCTGACGTTGGATAGTAGATTTGGTAATTGTGATGAGCCAGGACGAGAAGAGAAAACAAGGCAAATGTTTCAGACACGCGACCGAGATCTGTAAAGAGAGGGTTGAGGATACATGCTTAGGCGTGGAGTATTGAGAGAAGAGAAGCTACTTCGCCTCAAGGTGGTTACGGGACAGACATGTTCCGTGCCAACTTTGGATTACACATGTCCCTGAAGGACTTTGTCTCTATACCTTACCGATGACGCCGTTCGCAAGCTCGCCAGCGAACCACGTACACCTCCATCCGTTTCAGCTACTTCACTTGAAGGTGGTTACGGAATTCCGCAGGGGAATCCGAAGGAGGTTTGGAACATAACCCAGCGCAACAGGCCCATCCAGCAGGAGTTCATGAATCATGATCGATACCGTGATCATCACTATGTACAGACGTACGCTGAACTCAGGATTCTGGGAAGGGTGTTCGCCTTCTCATCTGACTGAGCAGGCTGTAGAGGTTGTACGGGTTGTCTCCGAATGGCCGTGGCATCGGTGGTGAAACTCAGCGAACTTCGCTTTGGCCGTGTCCAGTCTTCTGCTTCTTTGCAGCAAACTTTTCTTTGAAAGGCCTAATGCACTTAGGGACAGCACAACGCTGGTCATACACTCGTGCGAACGACTCGCCAAGAGAGTGTCTTGGCTGAACCGTCTTCCGTATCACAGCTCTGTCAGCGAGTAGATCACGGGCAAGGCGCGAGATTCTTGAAAAGGGTGTTGAGTATACATATACAGGCATAGGCTTAGAATTAACGGAGAGACTAGACGAAGGGGTAGATATCCTTAGTGTTGAAAGCATGCTGACCGTTTTGAAGGCCGATTACCCACGTCTTCGACGTGACTCCGGGAGTCGACGGGGACGTGCATTACATCAAGCCGCCCTAGCAGACAGATTGGATTCGTAAAACGGGAGTTGAGGATATATGCACCCATGGATGGTCGTGGGACTGAATGTTCAGGACGATTCGGGCTTTGTTGAAGGCGATCGTCAGGACGATAAGAGCGTTCTAGTAGATACCTACCAATGCCGATAGTGAAGAGCAGGCATAAAAGAATGCTCTATTTGCTCAAGATGAAGAACAGGTACCTAATGGCCAGGAAGAAGAAGGAGGAGGAGGAGGAGGAGGAGGAGGAGGAGGAGGAGGAGGAGAAGAAGAAGAAGCTAAGCTCAGAGATCTCTTATATAAAAACAGTGATGAGGATAATAGCACAGGAGATCTTGTCCCGCCACAAGAAGAGCCAGGAGTCGAACAGCCGCGAGGCGAAAGACCGCAGAAGGGAAAGCAGAACGAAAGTGCTGGTATCAAGAGAGGCGGGAATCCACTTACCGAGAGAATTGTGTGAGTTACTTCTGGACTTCAACGAGATGAACATCAAATGAAAAAAGCAAAAATCGCATACAAGAACAATCTAGCCTCCCGAGACCAACAAGGCTGTGACAAAAAAACGACCAATCTCTCCTTCTCCTGTTCGCAAAAAATTCCCAAAAACTCACAAAACAAAACAAAATTCAATAAAGCAACCCAACCGGCGGCAACACATCGCCCTCCTCCCCCGGCGTCTCGCCAAACCACGGAATGCCCACAAGAGGCTTCACGTCCTCCTCCTCCTCCTCCTCCACTTTGACCTTCACAGTCACGGAAGGCTCGCTCCTCTCCTCGAAAGCCAGCAAACCAACAGGAGGCTGGATACCACCCGCTTCATCGAGCACCCCAAAGGGGAGGTCGAAGGAGAAGCCGGTGCTCGGCTCCGGCCCGAAGGGCAGGCCACCGAAGTGGTTCTCGAAGATAGGAGCGGGGGAAGGCTCGCTCCCCTCCTCGAACGGCAGCAAACCGACAGGAGGTTCGATAGCACCGGCCTCATCCAACACCCCAAAGGGGAGAGCGAAAGGGAATTCGACCATCGGCTTCGGACCGAAGGGCAGACCGCCGAAGTGGTTCTCGATGATAGCAGCGGGGGAAGGCGAGCGCTTGATTTCGGAGACTTCTGCTGCTGGTGCTGGTGCTGGTGCTGGTGCTGCCACAAGGCGAGTCGCGCGCGCCTTCCTCTTGCTCGCGCGCTTGGCTGGTTGCGCCGGGGCGCGAGGGCGCGGGCGCAGGAAGTACCTGCCCTTTTGCCGAGAGACGCGGCAGGTGTTGAGGGAAAAGCCGTCGCGCTGGAAGGTGATACGTGGACGGAGGAGGTATCTGGTCTGCTGGTGGGAGGGGCGGGCCATTGTTGCGGAGAGAGGGGTTTTGATGATGAATGTTTCTTGAAAACAAGGTTTTGGATGGATGGGAGTGACTTGATGGGATTGTTTCTTGATAGAGGGATAGAATGTAGGGGGCCGGCGTGGCCATTTGTACCTACGAGATATTGTCTGCTTATCCTACTTGGTTTTGTCTGGACGAGGGTTGGGTGGAGTGTTTGATGACCACATCTCGAGTGTTTCCTATCGTTTGCAGGGTAAGCTCTGATGGTCATCAAATGTCCTCAATGTCCTCAAGGGTCTTGATGACCAGACATCGCAGACCACAAGGATGGTCATCGCCCACGATATCAGGCGATGGTATTGGATTACCACGGCTGAGTCAAACAGTGCTGTTTTCTGACCATGTTTCTCGCGATGCTTCGCGCAGGTCAGCATGGGTCGGCAACGTGTTGCTCGGTGCTCGAATTGCAGTGAAAAACGCGCAACGAGGACTGGGACAGGGATGCGACAGATCGCACCTGCATCATCCCTGGTGTGTCCTGCTTTGTGGCGACATCGAGAGGCAACAATGGGAAACAGCCTCTCCTCCTGTCTGCCTTGGTGCTGTGATGGCCTGCGAAGTCAGGCGAAAAAGTGTGATAGAAACGCCATCCCATGCAACGCAGCGTTCCGTCACGATGGGAGTCTTCTTGAACGACCTGGAATTCGACCGCCTCAAGTGCCCGCACCCTCCCTCTCCCTCCTCTCCATCCTCTCCCTCCTCTTCGCCTCCTTCCTTTCCACCTTCTCCTTTTCAAAAAGCTCCTTCTCCCGATCGACAATCTCCTGCATCCTCCTCGCCATAGCCATATTCTTCTTATTCTCCAAACCAATCCTATACTCCACCTCGCGCATCGCGTCCTTAAAAGCGTCCGCCCACGAAGGTTCCTTTCCACCGAATCCCACACTCTTCTTTTCCCCTCCCTCACCACTCACATCCCCAACCCCCTCCCCACCCTCCCTCTCAACAAGCCCATCCCAAAGATCCTCATACCCCCCAAACTCAATCTGCTGCTTGAGCCAATGCTTGCGATCGTGCCGGCGTTGTCTCTGGCGCAGGCGGCGTTTGATGAAGCCCGAGAGGTTCTGGGGTTGGGGTTTTTTGATGCGCAGGACGGGGATGTTGCTGGCGTTGAAGAGGACGGCCACGTGTCGTTTGCCCGACAATTGGGAGAGGGGGTGGGGCCGAGAAAGGAGCTCGGTGCTGGGTTTGAAGGTCGGTGGTGCGTCGTCGTTCTTGGACTTCTTGGGCTGTCGTATGGGGAGCGCAGGTATGGGCGGAGTGGATTTCACTTTCGCTGGTGCTTGCGCGACGAGGGAGGAGATGTACGCTGTGCTCGTTTCGTCGCCGGCCAGGGAGGCGTCCAGGCGATCGATGGCTTCGTAACCGGCTTGGAAGGCGAGTTTGAGCCTTCGATAGCTGTGCAGGTGGATCGTCTGCTTGAAGCGGTTGCGGACGATGTTCTGCAGCTCTGTCTTGCGGGAAGTGGGCAGGGGAGCTGCTTGGGACTGGGAGAGCAGAGCGCGATACAGAGCGATCGCGCTGGTGCGGTGGGCGCTCACATGGCGGGGGACGAGGAAGGTCGGCATGTAACTGCGTGGTGAGGGTGGTGTGTCTTGTAGAGCTGGATGGGAGATAGCTCTAATAAGCTTGCTGTCGATGATGAGATGGGGAGAGTTGAAGTTTGGCTTGGCAGATCACATGCCAAAGCTTCATGTGAGTGAGAGCAGACGAAGATGCTGTAGGACTGTAGTGCAGAATTTTGGAATGCATTATACATAATGTTTATGCTACAGATTAATGATAAGTAAAGAACAGAAAGAGAAAAAGAAAAAGAATGAAACCCAACTCCCTGCACATAGTCCCGTTCAGCCCACTGTTGAATGCAGTCCAGTCCCGTCCAATCCAGTCCATTCTCCATCCCAATGCCTCATCTCGCCCTTCAAATCACTCCCCCAAATCGAAGTTGCAAGGGAATATAAAGGAGTACCTCACTCCTCAAAAACAAACGCACTCACCACATCCCCCTCCCTATACCCCAACTCCTCCAACGTCCTACCCTCCGCCCAAGCCCTCCCCAAATAAACCAACCTCACCTTCCTCCTCCCCACCCTCTCCCTGACCTCCTCACAGACCACGCCTGCAGTCTGACCCATGCCAATCCTCACCGTAACATCCACCGGCCGATCACTCAGTCTCGCTCTCAGCGTGACAATCTCCCCCACCCCACCATCCTCACCCACCTTCTCCCTTCCCCCCTTCTCCCCCTCCTCCTCATCCCCATCTTCCTCAACAACATCCCCCGGATCAACCACGACCCACTCCGGCACCTCATACCTGACTCCCCTCTCATCAAAAACCCCGCCCACCCTCCTCTCCCTCTCCCTCCCCCTCCGTCCAACCACAACCTGCGCCCCGACCGCCACCCGTCCGTCAGGAACATTCAACCCGACCGCGTCCAAAATCCCCTGCGCCTGCGCCACCTCCCCGCGCCGCAGGCACTCGCACGCCAGTTTGAGCGCGCGCCACACTTCCGCGCTGCCGGTGACGCGCGTGTCGAAGAACGCTTCGCGCTCGGAGTCGAGCCGGGCGCGGGTCCAGGGTGCCGCGGAGCCGGTTGTGGTGCTGGGACTGGTGGGGAGTGGGGAGGGGGGTCGGATGGGTTGGTTAGGGCGGATGGGGGAGGTGGAGGGCCGGCGGGAGGAGGGGGAGGAGTTTTGCCCTTGTTGTTGGCTTTGCTGATGAGGCGGTTGTTGCTGGTTTATCGCCGCGCGGGAGGAGTCGTGCGGGAGGTGGGCATTGTCCCTGCTGCTGCTGCTGTTTGCTGGGTGGGGAGCGGCGGGGTCATGGTCGGTGGAGGCGTTGGGGCGTGAGGCGCAGCAACCCTGGCGAGGAAGGAAGGGTTAGGATCGAGGGTTGTTTGAGAAAGGATTCAAAGAAAAAGGTGAGGATGACTTACCATGAACTAAAAGCCAGCGTCGCGAATGCGCCTCGCGATCGCGTCGCTGTGGAGGTGCTTGCTATGCGGAGATGTAGGTAGAGTGAGGTAATCGTAAGTCGGAGGACTGGACGGGGCAGCGGTGGTAGTGGCGCCTGCAAGATCGTCGAGTGAAAGGATGATGATGCTGAGGGTATCAAACAGCGAATGGTGAAATCACAATGTCGAAGATACTTCAGAGAGAATCCCAGATTTCACTCTCAATTGCAAGAGTAAGATTGGTAGAGAGTCAAGGGCAGCAGTCTACGTCCGTTCAGCATACATACCTACTAAAAAGGTCGTAAGGGCAAAGCCCCCTCTTCCACTCATTAGCAGACTAAGGCATTCTTGCCCAGTCGCTCGCCGTGTTCTAGCCTCTCAAGCCCTCTATAGCTCCCTCTCTGCTGCGGCTGCAAGCTGATGACATCGACCCGCGAGGCGAGCGAGCAAGGGTCCGATTCCTTCCAAAAGTCCTGCTTTCCCATCTTCGGGCGTCGCATCCTGCCGAGGCAGGCATCTACTGCACTTCGCTCTGTATCAATACAAGTAGACAAAACGAGATGCCTTCTAACCAGCGGATCTCGATCAAAACATAAATGTGAATGGTATAGATCCGAGATTATAGTCAAGCCCTAGGCGATAATAGTAATAGTACCTAGTTTCCTCACAAAAGTTTTCTACACGACTCGCTTGACAGACGAGCTAATAATACATTGTAACGCCGCACGATCTTAATACAATCAAAGCCATAGACCTCTCTGCAAAGAAAACCCTAAGCATCGGTCCCCAGTGAGGGAGTAACAAAGTGGCTATCGAGCATCAATAACGCTACTGAGTCACGAAGGGAAAAAAACAGAAGATACTCAGCACGTGCTCTTCGTATTGAGGAAACCCTTGTTCTTTTATTACCACATTAACCATCTCTACCGTAATTAAACAGACCTATCAAAAAAAGACTTGAGAGCAGAGGAAAGCAAGCAACAGCAGAAAAAACAGCAAATTGAACACATCAGTAAGGAGAGTGTAGTCAGTTACCAGCAAAAAAAAATTAAAGAAATTAAAAAGAAAAAAAGCAGTCAGGGTATCTTGTGCGAAGGGCTCAGCCTGCCATGGTCGCCAAAATGTAAAACAGCAAGCCAAGAAGCATTCATCAGCAGTCAGCCCAAAGCAATCGGTCCAACGGGAAAAAACGCAGCACACGCGAGAAAAACAAAAAGCAGCAGTAGCAGCACGAGAGAGGATTGCCTCGAGGGAGTGGTTGGGTTTGTGAAAAACCGGGTCAACACTTGATCGCGTCAGGCATACTAAGCGCTGGCAGCGACAGGGGTCGGGGTGTTGACGCCAACGGCCTCAGGCTTGTTCTCCTCAGCGGCCGCGGTGGTCGGGACGGTGGTGTCGGCGACGGTCTCGGAGGCGTTGGGAGCGGCAGCAGGGGCGGCGGGCTCCGTGGAGGTGGTCTCCTCAGCCTTCTTCTCGACAGCGGGCTCAGCGGTCTCCTCGGTCTTCTTCTCAGCAGCAGCAGGAGCGGCGTTCTCCTTCTTGGGCTGGATGCGGTTGAGGGCCTTGCTGGCGCGACGGCCGAGGTTACCGAGCATGGAAGAGCGCTTGTTGCCGTTGGGGGAGGTGGCGTCAGCAGCCTTGGGCTCCTCGACCTTGTCAGCGGTCTCGGTGGCGACCGGGGCGGCGACAGGAGCAGCCTCGGTGGTGGCGGGCTCCTCAGCCTTGACGGGCTCGACAGCGGGAGTCTCCTCCTTGGCCGGGGTAACCGGGGCGACAGCGGGAGTCTCGGTCTTCACCGGCTGCTCCTTAACGGCGGCAGACGGGCTCACGCTACGGTCCCGCTTGTTCATGAAGGAGAGACCGGAGAGGAAGTTCTTCTTCTCCTTGTTGGGGGTGGCAGTATCGGTCTTGGAGGCCTCAGGAGCAGTCTCGGTGATCTCAGGCTTGGAAGCCTCAGTGGCCGGGGCGACGACAGGAGTCTCGATGGGCTCGGTGGCGGCGGTCTCGGGGAGTTGAGGGGGAGCGTCAGCGACGGCGGCGTCCTTGGCCGGGACCTCAGGCTTGAGCTCAGCGTCCTTCTCGGCCTTCTCAGTCTTGGGAGACTTGAGGTTGCCCCAGGCGCTGGGAAGCTTGCCGAAGATGCTGCCACGCTTGCTGACCTTGGGCTTCTCCTCAGCCTTGGTCTCAGGCTTGGCCTCAGCGGCGGGAAGAGCCTCGATGGGCTTCTCCTCAGCAGGAGCAGCGGTGGTCTCGGTGGTAGGCTCAGCTAGGAAATTGTTAGTAATTTTCTGACGGTCGAGGAAAGGCTTGTACATACCAGTGGTGCTCTCGACAGGGGCAGCGGCAGAGGCAGCAGTGACAGGAGCGACGGCGGCAACAGCAGGAGTGGACTCCTCAGCCTTAGCCTCCTCCTTCTCGGCAGCCTTCTCTTCCTTCTCAGCGGCCTTCTCCTCCTTCTTCTCCTCCTTCTTGACCTCAGCCTCCTCCTTCTTGCCCTTCAGGCGGTTGAGCATGCCACGGGAGGTAGAGCGGCTCTTGGCCTTCTTCTTGAGCTCCTCGTCATCACCGTCGGAAGAGCCGGTGCGCTGAGGCTCAGCGGCGTCGGCAGCATCGGTGCTCTTCTTGGGCTGAGACTGGCCACGGGTCTTGGGGACACTGACGGCGGCGCCAACAGTGTTGGGAGTGTCTGCAAATTCTCGTTAGCATGTGAAATGAAGAATATCAACAAATTCAGGACATCATACTCAGCTTCTCGATCTCGGCCTTGTAGCCCTCGCTGTCACGGACGGACTCCTTAGAGGCCTTGCCGAGCTCGATCGCCTTCTCGATGGACTGGTACCAGCCATCACGCTCAGCATCGTTGTTGGCCTTGAAGCTGTGCTTGTGGCCGCTGACGTCGAAAGTGAACTCGTGGGGAGAGGCCTTCTTGAGGTCGGTGGCGTCGTAGAGAGCAATGACACCAGCCGGCTGGGTACGGTCGCTCTCGCCCTTCTTGTTGAAGAAGAGAAGGCCCTTCCCGGTCTGGCTGGCCCAGGCGGTGACGGGGTGAGAGATCTCGGACTTCTCGCCACGGAGGTAGAGGCCGAGGTTTTGGGGAGTGACGGCGGCGTCGTTGAGCCAGAACTCCTTCTTGGAGAAAGTGAATTGCCTGGAAGGTTGTTAATTGTTTGTTCATGCATGACTTTGATGATCGATCTCGATACTCACTTGAGCAGGCCAGGAGCCTTGTAACCGAGCTGGCCCTCAACGATGGGCTCAGCAACCTTGGCCTCAGTCGCAGGGGCGGCGGCCTCCTCAGTCTTCTCCTCAACGGCGACGGGAGCAGCGGTGGTCTCCTCAGTCTTGGGAGCCTCAGTGGTGGCGGTGGCGGGAGCAACAGCCTCCGTGGTGGTCGCAGGCGCGGCGGCGGTCTCCTCGACCGGAGCGATAGGAGTAGACTCGGTCATGGCCCTGTCAGCGACGACCTCGGCGGGCGCGGCGGCGGCGGTGGTGTTGTGTGCGTCAGACATGATGAAGGTGGTGGGTTAAGGCGACTTTCGTAAGCGCGTATAGCAAGAGTTGTGAGCGGGTGGAGGGGGAGTATTAGGAGTTGGGTGACCGCGCTCTCAGAACGGGGTCGGGTATCAAAGTGGGAGGAAAACAAACGGCAAGCCTATGGAGGAGCTTGACCGATGGGGGTATCACAACGCAAGAAAGGATTTTGCTGAACCGAGAGGAATTTCTGGGAGAAAGGGCAGATCGAGGTAGGCGAAGGGGAGGCGTTTCAGTTTTGAATAATGCGCGGCGTGCTGGGTAAGAGCTCTGTGCGCTACGGGCAGCAGGAGCCTCCGTCAAGCGAGATTGTTTAGGAGGACGCACCGGCCAGCATACAACGGCGCGCGTGATTCACGTATGGGACGGTCAACTGTTGTGGAAAAAAAGAGGCGGCGGGCGGGGGGAGCTCCTCGTTGTCGCCGCCGAGTGCTGCAAGCAATAATGATAGCAGTAGAGGCAGCAGGCCGAGGTGAGGGTGCACGACGTGGCCAGGCCCAGGATGGGTGTGTGTGTGAATGGGAGGCAGATGGGAGGGAATGAGGTGAGCAGTGATGTGATGTGGTGGTGAAGTCGCGATATGAGTGGCTACCGGCAGTATGCAGGGCCAGGGCCAGTCAGTCAGTGCCTAGTAGGTTGGGGGAAGTGGTTATTGAGTGAGGGACAGACCCTGATACCGTAGACTATTGGCAGGCAGACTGAGGCCCTATCTCACTACCACTGCTATTCTCTTTGTCTTTCACCAGCAAGGTGTATGGCCTATTGACACATTTCTTGACCGGCCGCTCTCTTCCTTCGTGCTGGAGCGCGGCGCGGTGCGATGCCTGGCCCACATACACTATTGCTATTGATTAGAGCTTGGGGCGACACGAGTCACCGCTATTGGACGGTGTATTACTACTGACAGGCAGACTCTACTTCTCGTGCTTGGTATGGCCACGTCGGCTGTCACATGCGACTGTTTCCAACCCACCCACGTTACCCATCGCAAGGTACCGACATACTGTACACCACGTCAAACACCTCCCATCCCCATTCCGACTCTCCCGCTGCACGTCAGGCATCATCGTACATATTCCGACAGCCTCATGCTTGTCTGTACACACCAACTGTGCGACCATCACTGTACTCTGCACTCGCGCCCTTCCGCAGTAATGCCTAGCCTCATCGTGCGTGCGCCGCAGAACGTCCCCCCTCAACCCCTTCTTCCAGCCATTCCAACGGGTCAAATCTCCCTCTAGACCTGCGCTGGGGACTTTGCTAGACTATACTTGCCCGGTGTGCTGAAACAGACCACGGAGTCGAGACACCACTGGGCGGCTGCCGGCAGATCTTCAGGAAGCTAAACAAGCGCCTTCGCGCCCTCATGCCCCCTTGGTGGGCCCAATCAAAGCCATCCCGCCAGCCTTGTCTGAAACCTGTATGAAGCATGCGATCTGTCTCTTCTACCAGGGTTGGGGAAAGCATGCGGGCGTGGTTGGCGAGCAAAGCAATAACAGCATCTGGACTACTGCCCGCCGTGGTTATATACATTACTCCTCGCCTCAACCAAAGTGCATTCCTCAATCTACTTGGCGTCGCTGCGCGTCTACGTTGAGCAGTAGTGGTAGACGACAGATGAATCGTTGAAGCTTCGACGATTGCAATCGTCTGATTGTTTTCTAGGGCGGGCGAACGCCATGCCCATGCCCCCATGCCCTCACCTCTTTTCCATCGAAGAAAAGCAATGCCGAGACGCGCGCGATCCAACATCTACCGCGGCGTCGCACACGGAAACGCAGCAATCCCAAAACTGCTTTACAGACGTCTCGCGCGACGCATGGTGATACGAAAAATAGCAAGAAACCAAATCCAAAAACTCTGCCCTCCCAGCCGCCCGACTTGTTTTTCACAACTTTCCCTCCTGAATCTCAACGGTCGTTCGTCCCGAACAACGACAATTGACACCTGCAGAGTCCAGATCCCTCCCCCTCTCCTCTCCCAGCCAGGAAAACGCACGCGCCCATCCAAAGCCCTCGCACGCACATAAACAAACGGTCAGACGGCGGGACAACCTCAACCCATGGACCATCTTACTAACCCTCCACGCGCCCTCTCCTCATCTTTTCCCCTGACCCTTTGCCCACAAAAATATCATTATTCGCCGTGCGGGCGCGTTCATCGTTATAAGAAAATATACGTGGCTGGGAAGGAGAACGTCGCGTTTGTTGTACTGTAGCTACCTAGCCAGAAACTCTCCGAGAGGAAGTCCAAAGTCAAACTCACAAGTCACAAACATCTCTCTTCCCTGCTACCGAACCGGCCGGGACCAATTCCATCGAAACAAGAGCCGCGTATTGGCTAGTAATATCAAGACTCTCATCGGAATCGGGCAATTCTATCCCACCATGTCGCGGCCCCTCCTATGATTCCCATCCCACACACACCTCAAGTCAGCACACCGAAAGCCGGCGCGACGCCACGTTGAAACCTTGTCCGAGACTGGTTTGGAGCTTCATCATTTTTTTCGAGTCGCGTGCTCACCATGAGAAAGTAAGCCCGCAGTAGTAAGGGTAGTAGAGTTTTACTTTTTTCCTCTTCGTGGGAGCACTCAGTACCGGCGATGTGCGAAGAACGGCGGACCGCGACTTTTGTCACGGCGCTGTCTGTCAGGTGGACGCATCTCGATCTTGAAGACCATCGGAGGTTTGGAAGGAAGACTTAGAGTGGTTTTTTCTTTCTTGTTTATTTTATATTGATTAGATTGACTTGGTTGATTGGCGAAGAGGGACTCGTAATCGTCACGCGGCTAGGATTTCTGATTAAAAGAGGAGCTGTGCCTCGTCACGAGTTTCCTAGATGTGTTGTAGGTGCCGTTCTACACAGGCGTTGTTGTCTTTCTGAACAACACTATGAATACATGTATGTACTTCTTGCACAGATTCCATCCTCTTGATCAGAAACCATAAATGCGCTCAAGAAACATCTCGATCGTCAGGCAAAGACAAGAACCCGACCCCAAAACCGAACAAGGATCAAGAGCAAAGCTTCCCTGTCATCTTGTCCTTCTTGCCCCACCCACACCTCATCTACGGTCTACAGCAAGACCACCACCGCGACCGCTGTCGAGTTTCCAAGGCACCGAGCAAAGAAGAAATTTGAAGGGCCGCGTGGTTCCCTGCTGGCTTTGCCGACTTGGCTGACATTTGACAGCCTCGTGATCCTATCGCGATCGCAGTTCGGCATCGATCGAGTGGTTCACCTTGTGAACTCGGGTTTTGACAGAAAACGGTCGTATGTCAGTTGATGTGCCTGCTGGGGCAATTATTCCTTGCTCTCTTTGAGGTTCTTGGAGTCTTCATGCTTTCTTGATCTTGACCTGGGCTCTTTGGCTTCTATCTTGATGTTTGAGTTGCGTACGCCTTCCGTGGTTGGTGTGTGCTCGAGAATAATGAATGACAGGCACACGCGTGTCAATCTTACGGCAATCTCGATTAACACCCTTCGTTAACTATTTTCCGGGTAATATGGTAAAACCCCATGAGAGAATATTGGCATTTCTCAAGGTAGGGATTTGTCTAGTTATTAGTTTATCGTGGTGTCTGGCCGGCATTACTTGATTAACATGGACACCTTTACAGTTCAAGAGAGGACCCTTACAGCTTTGCCATTATGTCTCTAAGAGGTAGTATCTTTTCCTATACATCGCCATATCACTCTCTTTGTGTTCCCTCCGTTCTGCACACAAACACAGCGAATCTCGCTTTTTCTCGCGCAAAGACAAAGGGCTGACTAAAATCCAAGCGCCTGCGAAGGCGAGGCCCCAAAACCGCCCAAAACGACCGCTAATGAACAGCAGCAAACTTGAACCGCTCAACAAAAATCCAAGCAAAACACCACAACCACCGCCGATCCATTACCTCTTCTCCCCCTCCCTCTCAAACCAATTCCCCCAACACCTCAACTCGCCGTAATAAGCACATAGCTAGTAATAGCATTCATCCTCTCCGCACTCAACTTCATAACAACCTTCAACAACTCCCTCGCCACCTCGCCATCCTTGACCTGCAGTCCCTCCCAGGCCTCCGGCGTCAACAACCACGCCACACAATCCAGCTCGGCGACAACGCTGCTCGTGCGCTGCGTGCCGCTGAAAAACGGCAGCTCGCCACACGTCGTGCCCGCCACGATACTTTCGTGGTAATTCCCCTGCTCCAGAAAGTACTCCGCACGCAAGATTCCCGATTGCAGCAGGTAGAAGCCGTCGGGGGCGTCGCCGCGCGTGTAGAGCGTTTGGCCGCGCGTGAAAGTGCGCTGGGTCAGGTAGGGGAGGAGGCGGAACCAGAAGTCTTCGGAGCGCGGGGTCAGGTCTTGGAAGGCTTGGAGGATGAGCGGGAGGGGTTGTTTGAGGTTGCGCCATTTGGTGGCGCTGGGGGAGGCGGTTTCCGTTATGGTCGTGGTTGCGGCGCGGTGCAGGAGCTGGCGGCGAGGGGAGCCGATCATGGCGTCCAGGGCGGAGGCCGTGGGGGCGTTGTTCTTGGCGTTGCTGGTGATATCTTTTTGTGAGGTTTCTGGGATAGGCACGGGAGGCGAGTCTGGTGGTTTGAAGCTGGAGCGTTGCTTCTCGGTGAGAATGACCAGGAGCTCGTTTTCGCAAGACTCGAGAGCGCCGTTGAGGTCTTCGAAGACTTTGGGAACGGGAATGCTGGGGTCTTCGGCGTTGGGGATGAAGAGGCCGACCATGCGCAGGGATTTTCCGGTCTCTGCTTCGAGAGAAACGCCAGCGAGAGTGAGCTTGACATCACGTTTGTGTAAGATGCGGTTCATCCGACCAAAAGCCTCTGCCGCAGAGAAGTCGATGCCGGTAACGTGAGTGAAGTCTAGCACAAGATAACGGATAGGTGCTGCAGCGAAAGCCTCGGCGTCGACGAGGGCGCGCACTTTCTTCTCAACCTTGACGATACTGCCAAAGAAGAGGTAGCCTCCGAGCTTGACCACGCGGATCTGAGGCCCAACCTTGTGCAGATAGTTCCGCTGTCTCGGATGCCTGCGCACGGTAGACTCCGCGACAGCTCCAGAGAACTCGGCTCTGATGACGGTCTTTCTTGAGGTCTGCACGACGTAGACCAGGCATGCAAGGCCGA
This sequence comes from Cladosporium sp. IMV 00045, assembly GCA_001931905.2. Taxonomy (NCBI): domain Eukaryota; kingdom Fungi; phylum Ascomycota; class Dothideomycetes; order Cladosporiales; family Cladosporiaceae; genus Cladosporium; species Cladosporium sp. IMV 00045. The sequence goes on along the minus strand of MSJI02000748.1, from coordinate 86,790 downwards.
TGCCGATTGCGATGCCGACAACGAAATCGTAGAGTCCCATGACCAGCGCGATCACTACAATAGTGAAGTACTCAAGACGGTTGAGTCTGCCATATGTGGCAACAATAGCCTCTTGCGCGAGATCGATGCCCAGCATGTAAATCAGCGTGCCGACCACCATGACCGGAACATAGCCAATGACGATGGGGCCAGCAACCCAAAGACCAGCAGTGGCCGCCGCCAGCATGTACCCAGCAAGACGGCTGTCACCACCCGTGTTGACGAAAAGCACCGAGTTGACGAACACGAGATAGTTCTGAATGCTACCAACGCACCCGGAAAGGGTGTTGGAAACGCCGTGCATGATGAGCTCGCGGTTGATGCTGACGTTGTCTTCTTGTACGACCATGGCCAGGTTGGGCACATTGATTGGCACGTGCAGAATACCAAAGAAAGTCAGCGCGAATTGAGAAGGAATGGTCATCCAGATCGCTTCCCAGTCGACAAGACTGAACTTGTAATGGCTGTAAAAGTTGTAAAATGGAACACCCGCAGCAGGCGCCTCGAAAACCCAACCGCCGGCACGAAGATCCTCCATGTTGATGGACGGGACTGCCGTGGTGACGATGTAGAAAACGGCCGTGATGGCGATATAGTATGCCGGCACCAGCCAAGGGCGGTCATAGAAGTGCTTGATCACCAGAAGGATGATGGCGAGAACCAGAGGAGGAATCCAGAGCGGAACGGTGTCGGCGGAGAAAAGCTTGTGCAGGACTTCGGCAGTGAACTCCAGATTACCATCCAAACGAGCAGAAACCTCAATACCAGTGATGAACAAGAATACTCCCACACCGCCAATGCAGCCGGTGAGGATGGAATGAGGGAAGAAGTTCACCAGTGTTCCTAGCTTTGCACTTCCGAGGGCAAAGAAGACAATGCCGGTCAGCATTGAGCTCATGGCGTACGAAGTGATCACCGTAGCACGGAGCGCATCCGGATTACTCGTCCCCATTTGACTCATGATCATGTATGTCATCTTGTGGAAGAAGGGGACGACTTCGATCATTTCCGACCCAACACCGCCACGGAAAATGCTTCCTGTCGAATAGACCAGCTGCGCAATGATGCAACTGACGTAGAACATGGATACACCGTCCGCTCCCATATCTTTGAAGACTTCCTCACCAAGCGGGAACAGAATGATACCGTAACTCAGCGCATCCAGCAAATTGAGCAGCAGTCCCAGGAAAACCGCAGGAACCATGGTCGCCGGGCGATAGATGACGCTATTAAACATCGCCGCTGTGTCCCATGACTTTGGATTGACAGCCTTCCGCGCTCTGTCACCCAGCTTGCGCAAAGAAGGGTATTGATGGCCAGTGCCATTCCAGGCACCGGATTTGTAGCCAGTCTGTCCCTCGACATCGGGTTCGCTGGCATTGCTCCGTTTGCGGTATGCCGATATCCGCGCTCTGGGAAGCAAAGCAGTCCGCTCCGTAGGGTCCTCGGCGTCTTCGTTGCTTACAACAACGTTCGGTATGCTTTCACTCGGCCGTCTGAGGCCATATTGCCTTGAGAAGGGCGAGGGCAGCAGTCCAGCAGTCTCCGGAGGCGGCGTCTCAGCAAGCATGTCCGCGATATTCTCAGAAGCAACAGGAGGATGTTCTTGAGATCCGTCAGGGGTCACAGGTTCAGATCGCTCCGCTATGGGTTCGTGTCTTCGGACAGTCTCCACACTCTGGGGTGATATGTCATCTTCGGCAGGCTCGAACTGCTTTGCCATCTCCGAATCGCTCAGGAAGGAAGACGACAGCTCCGCGGTTTGCTCTCTGACTCCGGACGAGGAGTACTGCAAGGGCTCCTGGATTCCGTGACCGGCGTGGTGGATGTACGATCGCGAAGGCAGACCGTGAGATGACGACAAGATGGCGGAAGACATGGATCCGGTGCGGCCGCGCGCTCGTGCTGCAGGAGGTTGGCGACTCTGGTCGATTGCTAGATTATTGCTGCCATTGTTGTTTGCCGTGGCGTCTGAGATCGACGCATCGTCTCCAGCGAAGGGAAGCTGTTGCTGCGCCTGCTGCTGCTGGCCAGTCCCGGTCGAAGGCCTTCTCCACCTGAAAGACATGGCGGTAAACAGGAACCAAGGATATTAGCTGACGGAAGGGCACGGGTCGCGCAAGTGCAAGTGAAAGTCGCGCAATCCCAGAAGCAATCCCCCTCTCTCTTCCAGGAACCCTACGACGCGTGCAGCGGTGGGTGATGCTGGCAGGTACTGAAATGACGGATAAAGTCAAAAAATCCCTCCCCGAAAACAACAAAAATTAGGGTATCGTTTCTTTAAGACAAGCTCATGGCGCGCCTCCAGAGCGGGTGCAGCTTTTGCGTGACGGTATTGGAGGAGAAGAGATGGGCGCCACAGCAGTTCCCTGTATACTGGCTCGCGAGCCCTCTCGGTAGCGATTCAAATGAGGGAAAAAAAAGAGTGACGACAGAGATGAAAAAGTTGCCGGGGCTCACAAGTCCCTTGACAAGTCACTTTGCTGCAGCTGCAGTAGTTTTTGGACGGGTTGTTGGTTCGAGGCCTTGCAGAGGCGCACGACGCCTCCGTCCAAGAAAACTTTCGGCGCTGCCTTCCAATGGCAAATGGCATCAGCCCCAACCCAACGGCTTTCAAGGCTCAAGCTTGCTTGCTGAGCTGAGCAGCGAGTGCCAGCCCGCCAGCTTTCTTGCTTGCTGTGACGCGCCACTCTCACAGACGGCCCACATTATTTGATAAATGCTTGTTTTCTCTATCTATGTTTTCAAATGCCCCAATGATAGTCTACCATGCTTTTATCTGCCTATCAATCCAAATCTTTTACACTCTCACAATCAATCCCGCGCCCAAATCCGCATGATATCATGTCCACGTAGTCCCTCTCGACACTCGAAGTCCCCATCTCACATGTATTCCGGTGGTACAAAAAGATGTCAACCGCCCTCCCCGACAAGGTCATACAAGTTACAAGAGGAGACGACGCCCTCTTTTCCCAATCAATCTTATCATGAAGGGCTGCATAGCCGCGCAAACGAGGAGGAGGGTAAGCTCGCGCAAAACCCCTCAATAAGAATCCCTGCTCTCTCTGTCAAAATCGATCGTCGGACGTGCATGCGCATTGCGTTTCAGTCAGGCGTACCGAGCATGTGAGAGAGAAAATTAATGGGATTCTAGAGAAAAATGCCTCAAGTGTTATTTGCCTCTGTTCGCTTGTTTCCGCGGAGAGTTGCACACCGTTCAGGAATGGTTCACGACCAGGAACTCTGAGACAGATCGAAAATTCACGTGCCAATTTGTTCTCAAAGATCTCACCCAATGCCTTCCGGAAAGAGCGCTCGAGAGGGGAGGAAAACACTTTTCACGTGATGACAATTCCGTGCCTGGAGTGACGAAGCCGGAGTATCCGCCAGCATTCCCAAGGGGATGTGAGATGTGGAAACATCTGACACAGAACAGGCGACATGGTGCAAGAGAACATAGAAATACAAAATGTGTTGTGCATACACGTGGATCTAACCCAAACGCCCCCCCCCTTTTTCCCAATCCTAGGTATTTTCATATGATATGACATGACAATGCGACGCAACGACAACGCTCAAAATAATAACAACGATCATGACAAAAATGCTCTTCGATCGACAAGCATTTTCATCCTCCTTCAACGAACGCCATTTAGGCCTCGTTGGAAGGGTACTCGACGGCGTTCTCGGGCAGGAAGCTCTCCTTCAGAGCCCTCATGCTGACGAAGCGGCTGAGCAGGTTGGCGGAGCCGGCCTTGTCGTTGGTGCCGGAGGCTCTGGCACCGCCGAAGGGCTGCTGGCCGACGACGGCGCCGGTGCTCTTGACGTTGATGTAGAAGTTGCCGGCGGCGTCGCGGAGCTTGTCCTCGGCGAAGAGGATGGCCTCGCGGTCCTGGGCGAAGATGGCGCCGGTCAGGGCGTAGTCGGAGGTGGAGTTGATAGTCTCGCAGATGTCGGAGTAGGCCTTCTGCGCGCCGCCGGCCATGTCGTCGTAGACGTAGATGCAGAGGACGGGGCCGAAGAGCTCGGTGGATAGGAGCTTGTGGTTCGGGTTGGTGGTGCGGTAGATGGTCGGGTGGATGTAGTAGCCCTTGCTGCTGTCGTACTTGCCGCCGGCGATGAGCTCGAGCTCGGGGTCGTTCTTGGCCTCGTCGATGACCTTGGAGAGCTTGTCGAAGGATTGCTGGTGAATGACAGGGCCGATGAAGTTGGTGAAATCCTCAGGAGAGCCGATCTTGAGCTTAGAGACCTCAGACTCGAGCATAGGCTTGGCCTGGTCCCAGGAGCTCTTAGGGTAGTAGGCGCGAGAAGTAGCAGAGCACTTCTGGCCCTGGAACTCGAAAGCACCACGGACGGTGTTGATCACGGCGTTCTTGACATCGGCAGACTGGTGGAGAAGGTGAAAGTTCTTGCCTCCGGTCTCACCGACGATACGGGGGTAGCCCCTGTACTTGCCCTCAGCGACGCCATTGGCGATCTGGCCGTAGAGAGAGCGGAAGACAGAGGTAGAACCAGTGTAGTGGAGAGCAGAGAAGTCGGGGTGGGACATGACAGTCTTTGTCACCTCGACGGCGTCACCCGGGACGAACTGGATGACGTTCGGCGGGAGACCAGCCTCGAGGAGGACCTTGTACAGCAGCCAGTTGGAGGCCATGGCCGCAGGGCTAGGCTTCCAGACGACAACGTTGCCCATAAGCGCAGGCGCAGCGGGAAGGTTGCCAGCAATGGCAGTGAAGTTGAAGGGGGTGATCGCGTAGACGAAACCCTCCAACGGCCTGTATTCAACCCTGTTCCAGACACCCGGGCTGTTGTGCACCGGCTGCTGAGCGTAGACGTCCTGAGCGTACTGAACGTTGAACCTCAGGAAGTCGCAAAGCTCAGCAGCAGCGTCAATCTCCGCCTGCCATGCGTTTTTGCCCTGGCCGAGCATCGTAGCGGCCATGATCTCGTAACGGTACTTGGTGCTGACGAGGTCGGCCGCCTTGAGGAAGATGGCCGCGCGGTCGGCGAACGGCATGCTCTCCCATGACTTCTTAGCATCGAGGGCGGCATCGATGGACTTGGAGACGTCGGCGGTGGATGCACTGGACCAGGAGGCGATGGAGTCGGCGTGGGAAGCAGGCATGGGCTGCTGGGAGACGGTGGCAGATTTGCACTCCTTGCCACCAACGACGAAGGGAACCTCGAGAGGTGCCTTCTGGCGGAGGGCCTTCACGGCCTCCTGGAGCTTCGCGCGGTCGGGGGAGCCCTTAGCATAGTGTTTCTAGATTGTCGGTCAGCATGCAATTGTTTTCGTTTAGAAGATCTTTCGAAACTCACGTTGGGCTCGTTGTCGACCTTGGGGATCTGGAAAGAAGCCAGGGTCGCCATTGAGGCCTTGGAGCCGGTGGAGAGCGACACCGAAGGGGCGGCGGCCCTCGAAAGGGTGAACTGAGAGCGTACGGCTGCCATTGTGAGAGATCAGATGTCTCGCAAGATCGCAATCCTCAGAGTTGACACAGGAACAATCAAGTCAAAGAAGAGCAGCAGAGCTCTATAACTTTTGATAGCTCTAGGCGTTCTCGGCTTGCTGCGGCTTTGCTTGCCATTGCGCTTTGAGTTGTGGGGTTTGCAGAGGCGACTTTAGTGCCCGCGCCATCGGTGGAACAACGGGCAATTTCTTGCCTTACCACATTTTGCAGACGATCTCGCCCTGGAATGGCGGTAATCGGCGGCTTCCAGCCGTGGCCCTTATCGATTTGCCTCCAGAACCTCCTAAAATTTCTACTTTTTGTATCATCCGGCGCACTGATACTGCAATGCTGCTGCCGGCTCATGACGGCACTCGACTTTCGCGACACCTCCGACCATCGGAGCGATTTGTCGCAAAATGTGTGGGGTTCTGGGGTTTAGGTTGATGAGATTCTCTGGACCTGTCTCTGGCCGTGTTCCGAGGCTGCATGGGATGCCAGCGAATGTACCTACGAATGCGTGTGCTTATCAGTACGGGATGACTCCGTAGTTTCTGTCCAATGCAAGGCAGCAACTGGCGGACAAGAAATCTCTGGGAAATTTCTGAAATCAATGTCGTTCACTTTCATGTCCATTGGCGCCTCCATCGCGGCAGCCTTGCGCACGCTATGCAATGTATCATATGTATTTTTTCCCCCCAGCCCAGCAGCAGATCCCTCTGCAACTCTACTTCAGCAGACCCTTCTCCTGCAGGTAGTCGGTGATGATCTTGACGGCCTCCTCGACGCTGGTCTTCTCGCTGTGGATGTGGATCTCGGCCTTCTCAGGAGCCTCGTAAGGCGCGCTGATGCCGGTGAACTCCTTGATCTCGCCAGAGCGAGCCTTCTTGTACAGACCCTTGGGGTCGCGCTTCTCAGCCTCCTCGACGGGGATGTCAATGAAGACCTCGATGAAAGGCAGAGGAGCCTCGTCGTTCTTGGTGTCGTTGTGGAGGTCGCGGGCGATCTGGCGGTCGGCCTTGTAAGGGGAGATAAAAGAGGTGAGGGCGATAGTAGTGCTGTCGGCGAAGAGCTTGGCGACCTGTGGTGTTGTGTTAGTGGCAGACTCGTCGCAGCGGACTTTCTTGTGTCGCGGTGTCCTTACCTCAGCAATACGCCTGATGTTCTCCTCTCTGTCCTTAGGAGAGAAGCCAAGGTCCTTGTTAAGACCGAAACGAACGTTGTCGCCGTCCAGTCTGTAGGTCTGGAGACCAAGGTGGAGGAGGTGCTGCTCGAGGGCGATGGCGATGGTGGACTTGCCAGAGGCGGAGAGACCAGTGAACCAAACGGTGGCACCCTTCTGCTTGCGGAGGTCGCTGCGCTCAGCGCGAGTGAGACCCGCGTGCCAAGTGATGTTGCTATCGCATTTGTTAGGATTTAGTTGATTTTGTTGAGCTCGCGGCTACCACGTGTGGCCGATCGCGGAGTCCTTGGAGCGGCAAGGACAAATTCTATCGTTGGAGGTCAGAGGGACTCACGTGGCCATTGTTGCTGGTAGATGTGGAGGGTGTTTGGTGGATAGGAGTGAGAAGTTGTATTCTTTGCTGGAGTTGAGTGTGACTGGTAACAACACGCTGGCCGAGATAATCTTCGCAAGCCTGTGGGATGATTACGCCACCCTGAAGATGCATTGTAGTGGGGTTGGCGGGCCCTGGCATTGAGCCTCCTGGCCGAATTCGGCATGGGCGCCGATCTGTAGACTTCACGTCTTCTTTCTCTGGTGTCTGTATAGATGTAACACGCGACGTGAATATTGACATGAGCTGTTGCACCCGTGCAGATGTTATGAGTGGCGCAAAACTGACTTGTCGAGCTGCGATTCGGCGTTCGCGTGCCTTGCTGCTCCCCTTCTGCTCACCAGAGGAAGGAGCGTAGAGCGTGACCGATAGTCACAATGGCCTGGAACAAATTGTCTTTAGATGAATATGTTGAGTATCGCTTTTCTGGTTATCGATGTAGCGATGGCATTGAAGCTGCTCCTCTTCCTCATTCTCAAAAATGTATCGTTGACTCGTGCAGTGACAGGCTTCGTTCGTCTCTGGAGAGAAGGCAGGCAGGGCCCGACAAGCCAGCAATATGCTGAAGACTGGCAAGAGCTGTCAGCCATGTGGCCATCACGTTGTGATAGTCGCTGCACATGGCCGAGTGGATACCTTACTTCGCATGTTCCCTATTGGCTGCAAGTGACGGCGGTGAAGTGATTCAACCTCACTTCATCTCCCCTGACCACCACCGCCCGCAGCGCAACCATGGCCTGTGACTGTAGGAGCCTTTCCTTTCTCTCAAGACATTACTGCAAGACTTGCCAACAGTCTTTACCGCCCATGTACTACGGTCCTTCAACAATAGCATCGTCCAGACAAACCATTGTTGACCGCTTGACCGCCCCCGTCTTGACCAGTCGAGTGTCGAAACTCGGTGACGTCGATTTGGTGCCCCTCGAATCGAGCTCCGCCCCCTCGAGCGCCAGAAGCAACTCCCCCGCCAGAAGCAGCTCCCCCGCCACTCGCATTATTTCGCACAGTGGCCGAAAAGCCCGCTGGAACAATACCAATCCCTCGCACATGCATCCACATCACATTGCGCACTCCTCTCATACTCTCATGTTGGACATCGCACCTCACCACATGCTTCACCATCGCATCCTCACACTCACAAGACGATCATTCACCGCCTCGTCTCTCTTTTCGCCACGGTCGCAAGACGCAGCTATCGCATATCGCATCTCTTCACCTTTCACTTGACACCAGCATCAATCCGCCAATCCTTCAACACCGCCACTTGATCGACTTCAACTGTGAACACACAGCACCATCGGCACACACTGCCATCATCATCTTTAGAAGGTAATACCACTACTCACAAACTCGAGGGAAGCATGGGCGGCTTGAGCAAATTGGGCGGGAAGGGCAAGGGGAGCGTGAAGGAGCATTTCGTTGTTGTTGGCAGCACGGGCAAGGTGGCTGCCAACACCGGGGACTATCAGAAACCCTCACAGGCACAGGAACTCCTCAAGAACATCGCACGCAAGGCGAACAGCACCACCAGCGACCCGCAAGCGGATTCGCCAGCGACCGGCTTGAGCGCCTCAATGCTCAACCTACTCCCTTCCCTCAAATCTTTCAAGAAATTGGCCAAGCCGATCAAGACCTCAGTGCTGCGGCTCTGGAACTACGGTAAGAGTTTCTCCGCTCTCGATCATTGAATTGACTGACCCTGGGCCCATCAAAAGACGCTCGCCTCGAGCGCCTCGAGCGCGAATGGAGAGCCGAAGTTAAGAAAGCCGAGGAGGCGCTGGCCGCTCGTGAGGCACACAACCGGCGCATGGTATGCCTTGCGGAAGCCCTGTTGAATGTCGTTAAGCCACTGACAGCGTGGCAGGAGGCTTTGGCGCGCGAGCGCAAGCCTATCCTCAAGCACAAACACATCAGAGCTCCCTACACCACCAACCTCGTCGACTTCGAGGGATCCAAACACGCCATCGCCACTGCAGCACCCACCACTTTGAGCAAGCAGCACTCTGCTGCAGGATCCATCTGGTCGAATTCAAAAGCCCCGCCTCCATCGCCCTCCAGTTTGCGACGAATGCCCGAAGGCGACATCTTGCCGCAATTCACTCCCAATCCGCCATGCCTTGCAAACAACCCTCCACCGTGCGCAGCTTCATACAGTGTACGCTTCTCCGATCTCACCACCGTGCGATACACAACGTCCTCAGAGGGATCTTCCAGTGTTGCCAGCAACTCGTCACTCGACGCCGCCTCAGTCACAGATTCTGGTTCTTCAAGCTCATCCGCTTCAGACTACGCCGAAGACGAAGTCTTCAGCCAACGCTCCAAGTCTCGCTCTTCCGTAGTCACCTCACCGAGCCCGACTGCATCTCAGACCTCCAAGAGCAAGCACGACTTCACTACCCCTGATGCAGACGGTATGCTGCTGTACGGCCGTTGGAGGCACCACAAAGATGCGCCTCCGTCACATATCAAAGAGATGCTCTACAGAGACCTGCGTGGCGACCCTTGCTCTATCTTCGCTTCTGGTATAATGAAGCTTGAGGACCACCCTCTTTTGCCCATCTACCGTGCCCGCGTTGAGGCTGAGCGCAAGCAAAACTCCGATGTGCCGGTCGAGCCGCCATTTTCACCCATCCTAATGTCGGGCGGCGACGTTTCCGATCGCGTTTTCTCACGATTCGCGATTCCCGATTCTTTTACTAGAACCGAGACCGGCACGTTCAAGACTGTCGGCTTTCAAATGCGCACAGCTTCCATTGGCTCGACCATTGCTTCATCCGATGGCTCGACCAGCTCAAGCCACTCCACCAGCTCCAATATTGATTCAGCTGTCGACTTGGGGTCACGTACCTCGGCCTCAGTTTCCAAACAAGCAAGCCGCACAGCCTCTCCGAAACCGGCTACCCGAATCACTCGTCCGAGCCTAAAGAGCACCTGGCCTCTCGACAACGACGACGAGTTAGAGGAACCACTCACCACCGACTCGTTCGAACGGACGCTCATCATTAACAAGGGGCGCTGGGTAGGCTGCCCAGAGCCCCAGGCTTACTTTTGGGGCGAGCGCGAACTCCAACCGCTCCCGATACCGGTAGCGTTTGTCAGCAGGGCATACATCAACGAGTATTGTAGAGGCGAGGCCTCCGATCTGCGCACTCAGGACCGCAAGATCACCCATGTCAAGGCAGAGGAGGCAGAGAACCCTTTCTGGGACAGCGACGAAGAAGAAGAGGAAGAAGCCGACGAGGCCTCGCAAGATCTGAAGCTGGGCGCAAAGGTGCCAATCAAGGCTCGCCAGGCGGTCACTTTGCGCGCCGTCAGCCGCCAGCAGAGGTCCAACTTCCTCAATTCCCCATTTCACCCGGGCAACCAGAAGCTTGATCGTTTCGAGTGGTTCACAGTCGACGCCTCCGACCGCACTCAGACCATTGTCACAGCCGAGGACGGCTATCAGCACAGATTCACGCCGAGGCCACGCGGTGATATGAGCTTTCCATGATCGAATGCACCTACCTTCAGCTCTGGGCTCTTCAAATGGTTCCGCAATGCAGAGAAGCTACGCCGATTCTTCCAAAAGACCGCCTTCACATGAAAGGCTATGGCAATGCGCTTCTGTGAGCCTACTATGACCGGCTGCATCTACCCTCATATCCGGAGTTTTTCGAGGGATTAAAGGTGCTGGGAAGCTACCACCCAGGTTCTTCTGAACGATCGCTTTCACATGGAAGCCAAGGTCACGCGCTCCCGTGGGCCTGCCATGATCGTTTGCACCCACCATCAACTCCGGATTTCTTTTACTGCTTTCAAGGTTCTGGGAAATCACGACAACCATCGAAAAAGAAACAAAAAAAATTTATGTCGACAGCGATGCCTCATCGGCAATAATGCGAATCACGACCACTTTCACGCACCCTCTACTAATACCCCTTTCGGAGGTGTGCTTCTGCGTTTACTTGCTTTTTGTTGTTTTGCCTGTTCCAGTCGGGCCACAGTTGAATACCCCGAAACCCCCGAGAGGGTTCTTTGTTTGTTTGTTCTACACCTTGTTTAGCTAGTTCGCAGGGATTGATTGAGAAGAGACTGAAATGATAACGTTTCGTAATGCTTGAAAACCACGCTCGTGATTGGGATTGCCTATTTCTGTCCTGGGTCGTCGAGGTGCGCTGCGTGGTATGCGCATGCAGTCTTTCAGCGTCTTCGTGATTTTGCTAGCTTGAAAGGACCATACTGTGCTCAACACCATCCGCTCCTCCTAGCCCAAGAGGATTCTTCGTGATCCAAGGAAATCAGGGAATCCAACACCAAGGAGAATGCTTCCATCCTCCTTCCAAGAATCCTACTCTGCACCATCCTCCTTCTCCTGCCTCCTCCCCCTCTTCTGAAACCTCTCCGTCCCATTCGCCAGCCTCGCTTCCAAATACCTTCTCTCATACGCCCTGCCGTCCATTTTCTTCACACAAGCCTTGGCGGCGGTGGCGTTGGCGAAACGCACGCTCATGACGCCCTCGGGCTCCGCGTCGAAGAGCACGACGTTCTCGACCTCGCCGAACTTGGCGCACTCCTCGCGCGTGTCCTCGACGATGTCCTCGGCGAGTTCCTCGTCTTCCTCGATCTCGCTGAGAGTGAACATGTGCTTCAGGATGACGACTTTGTCCCACCGGTGCGAGGTGGCGGGCAGGACGGAGACGTCGTCTTCATCCCATTCTGCGAGGCGTCTGGGGTGGTGTTAGTAGCTGTGGTTGGGCATGACGCGCAGACTTTCAAGCAACACTTACCTGTTCATCTCCTCGGCTTTCTTGATGACTTTCTGCCGATCGCGGTTGGCGGCCGTGCCTTTCCTCTTGGCCTCCTCTGAGTTGGCCGGCTTGTCTTTCTGCGCTTTATAGTTCTGATCGGCGGCTTTGACGCGCATCTTGCCGTTGACGCCGGGCACGCCGAGGCGGAAATCGGAGTCGTCGACCATGTTGATGGCGAGCTGGACGGATTCGGGGCGGAAGTAGACTGCACGAAAGTTTGTTAGATGAAGCGAGCTGTTGGGTGGCGAAAAAAGACCTACCGATGAGGGCGTCCCCGTTGAAGTCGCCGTTCTCGTTGTAGTACATTTTGATGCGGGGCTCATTGTCGTCGATGCTCTCGGCGATGACGCCGAAACGCGAGAAAAGAGTGAAGAGCTCGTCTTTCTTGGTGTCTTCTGGGAGAGATGTGATGTAGATGGCTGTGTTGACGCGTTCTTTTGGCTCGCTCTTTTGCTTCTTTGCTTTGTCCTAGGAAACAAGATATTAGTAGTTCTTAGACAGTTGATAGCTCGTCGGCAAAAGAGAAAACTCACATTCTCTGCCTCAGCAGCAGCCTTGCGCTTCTTGGTCGGATCAAGGGCGGGTTCATCATCGTCGACGCCCGGCATTTTGTATGCCGCACGCTGCTGCTCCGCAAGCGCTTCATCCATCTAGATTGCGAAAAGAGCAAGAAAATGTTAGGTTGTTTCACGCCCATGGCCGGATGCAGAGTAGAAAACAAGCAGCTTTGTGTTGCTTCACACGCAAGCCGAAGCCCGCCGATCAAGTCTTTGGGATTTTCAAGGACGGAGGAGGTGGCTTTTGCCTTCAGCTTGGTTTGCGTACCATGGGGACCCATTTGGACGTGCGGGAGTGCCATTCCCACTCCTGGCCGGTTTCATCTTCGAGGGTGTAGTTATTGGCGATTTTGGAGAAGCTGATGCGCGTGTCTTTGTCGAAGTCTTCTGGGTTGCTGGGGAAAGGCGCACGCTGAGTCGCCATTGTGTCTGCGTTACTTTGGATTAGTCGGGTAAGCAAACAAATAACAAATAATTGACAGTGGCGCGACCCAAAGTCGTGATGTTGTAGACAAGCCCTCCAACCGCCGGGCAGGTGGGTTTGAAGTTGCTAACAAGGCAAGCACGCGGCGGAGAGCCTGAGGCTTTACTTTCGGTGGCCCGTCCTGCATTTCGAGGAAAACCACTACATGTACCTTTGCATCCATATTTCTCTACTGCTAATTCGCACTATAGTGAGAATGAGAAGTGATGGATCTCAATTCTTGATTTGCTCATTTTGTATACGAAGCACCTTGACATCCCTCGTAAAGAATCCTCGCTGCCCAGCCTTATCAGCGATCAGTTCACCAGCTGTATTTGAGGCGCACATCGAACAACTACATATCGAGTGACTTTTTTCCCTCGTAAGTAGACAGTGGCCGATCTTTAGCGAAGTCGCGTCTGTGAAACGAGTCAACGCCACAGATGCCTCGATTTTCATGACATCGATTCCTCTGCAACTCTTCGTATTCCGTCCAAGGACATGGCGCCCACCTGACAATCCTTCAGGATTGTTAGCACGACAACATGACCTGCTAGGCCTCAGCTAGTGCTTGGCTATAACCTGCAAACGGGCACCGTCCACCGCAGGAGCGAAGGGACATCATAGGTGGGTTGTACTGCAGGGAACGTCTGGTATATAGCGTGCCGACTTTTCCATGATCTTGAATGCAGAGCATCTACCTCACGTTGGAGCTTTCCCTCTTCTCGGCACCAATTGAATCGTTTGTACTGCTACTTGACACCCACCTACCTCGCCCACATACCTGCCCTTGAACATGTCAAACAGCTCAGGTACGGGCGTCGATTCACCATCTTGCTGAAACCTCAACTCACGTTTCCCACAGCACCTAGATGTGACTCGAATTCCGCACCCGCCGGTGCACAGGTCCCAGGTTTCGAGTCATCCGACCAGTTAAGATGCGGCATCAGCTTTCCACAGCAGGCGTATCCGGGCCTCACGAACATGAGCAGCTGCTGCTCAGGCCCCATTAATGTCTGGGGCTCTTGCTTCCACTTCTGCGACGCAGAGGATATGGACGAGTTCAACATCTGCACGAGGAACAACGTCTTCAACAACACCGGAGGCAACATAGTTGTCTGCAATGATCTGGCCAGTTCGGCAGGCAGCACGGCATCAGGGAATTGGAAGGTGGCGGTGTTGGTGGGATTGCTGGGAGCTGTGCATTTGGTTGTCTGAGGGGTTATTTGACGGGATCGAACGTTATCTCTGAATTTGTGGCCTTTTTGTTCGAGGAATGTTGACGCGTTTCAAACTTCACGATAATGGAGCTGCCTCTGTCGCATAGGCGCGAGGCTGGATCGCAAATGACCACAGATTTCTTGCGGATGCTATTTTTGACAACGCAGGAGCCCTAGATGATGTCTGCCCAGTGCAAGCACATGCATGAGAGTCAAGATATCTGCGCCGGCGTTAGCGTGTGACCCAAGAGCAGCAACGAGGTTACGATATTGCAGTGCATTGAAATGCGAAGGAGGGGTCAGATCAAGTGTAGTTTTGGAATAATCCGCATTCGGCTTTACAATCGGCTTCCGAGAAAACCATTGTAGAACCGTCAGCATTGCAGAATTCTCTAGAGTCATCACGGTGGAAGGCGTCGTGAAGAGTATGTGAGATTGAATGAAAGCATATGCTTACCATGAGCGATATGAGCCAGGCGGCCTTACACGGAAGCCGCCTGGCAGTCCCGTCTTGGGACATGTATAAGGTATGGTCGAAGTGTGGTGGAGGAGAGAGGGAAGACGACTGTTTCGCTCTCAAGTTTAAGCTGGCGATGCGGCACGTGCTCGGTAAAGGGCAACAGCGTCGCGGGTCTATCTCTCCGCGATGCGACAGACCTCACGATCGTGTTATCTCAACCAATACACTTCACCTAGCCCATCTCGATCACCGACATTACACTACAACATCCAACCCATCAAACGCAGATACCAAACGTGATCAAATCCGTCACCAACATGGCCAGCTCCCCGGCCGGCAGCTCTGATCTCTCCTCTCCGCCCTCTGAAGACTACGAACACGACAATGAAAACGACGACATCAGCACTGTAGAGCCATCTTCGCGACGCAGTGCAGACATCGCACAACTCGACCCAGACCACCTCGCGCCGCCCGCCAAACGCCGCAAAACAGCTCCGACCAACCCTTCCTTACTCGGCTACGACCGCGCGCCCTCCTCTCAGCCAGACGCCCAGGAAGACGATAATATCTCGCTATCCGAAGACGGCTGGAGCGATGCGCCTGGCTCCCCTACCCACGATGAATTCTCGTTGCGGGAAGACGCGCAAACAGACTGTCAATGGAGGGACTGCTCATGGGGACCGGCTGAGAATAACGACGAGCTCGTAAACCACGTGCAGAACGTACACTGCGCGACCACGGGACCTAAGAAGACCAAGTACACTTGCGAGTGGGGCGAGTGCCAGAGGAAGCAGAGCAACCACCCCAGTGGATATGCTCTGAAAGCGCACATGCGAAGCCACACCAAGGAGAAACCATACTATTGCTCGCTACCAGGTAAGGCGACCTGTCTTGTGTACGATCCAGTATTCATTGAAAGCTAATCGTTCCTCACAGAATGCGACAAGTCCTTCACACGCTCAGACGCATTAGCTAAGCACATGCGCACCGTCCACGAGCCCGAGCCCGCGCGCGGCAGCCTCTACTTGAATCCGCCAGGCATGGCGAAGTCACAGAAGCCCAAACTCTCGAATGGCGCAGGGAAGTCATCATCACAAGACATGACCGGTGTCCCCACGCACGACGAAGAAGGCAACGCAATAGAGCCCTCCCATCCCAACGACAACATCACCTACGTACCCGCTCATCACCCCATAACAGGCCAACCGGGCTTCATGATCCACTACCCCAACGATATTCTCTTCTCCACGTTCGAGAGCGCAGTCGAAGCCGACCATCTCATGCGCATACTCAGGCGACAGATCGCATGGGCGGAGAGGGAGCAGGAGCAATTGAAGCGAGACAACGACGAGATGGAGCGAGTGAAGCGGGAGGAGTGGGCCATGAAAGAAGTGCTGCTCGAAGCAGTCATGGCAGCCGAGCTCTCGAGAGCAGACCAGGAAGGCTTCCTCCAGCAAGTCGACGCCAAGGTCGAAGAAGCCATGGAACGCGACATCCTGCCTTCCCAGAAACTGACCTGGAACGGCCCCAACCCGTTAGCAAGGCGGCGAAAGGGCCCTCGCAAGCCGCGAGCTGAGAAGTCGAACGTCCAAACGCCCGCCGAAGCTGGCGACGAAGACGAGGAGGATGACGACGAAGCCGGCTCGCCTCCTCCCACAGGCGCGTCTGGCGGCTTCGAAGGCGAGGGTGACCCGTACGACAACTATCTCGAGGGCATGATGGCGCAGTACGAAAAGCGCCAACAAGCGGAGTCCGTGCAGAACACGCCCATGAAGACGGAAGCCGATCAGGAAGCCGCCGAAGCGGATGCAGTTGGAGCTCTGATGGGACTGAGCGGGGGCAAGTGAAACGCCGAGCGAGGTGAACAATAATGACTTTTTAATCAAACCTCCATGCGAGCGCACAGCCGCTGGATCAATGTATGTACAATTATGCCAGAATTTTGTTCTTCCTGAAGGCCCACCGATCCAAGCCCTCTTGTCAAAACCCAAGACCAAACCATGCTGCCCATCACAGCATGTAACTCGTATCCTCAAAAACCCGCTCAAGAAATCAAATGCAACTCTCATAATCCCAAAGGAAAACAATCACCTCGATTTGAGAATGCTCTTCTTCCCCCTGCTCTCCCTCTTCTTCTCCCTCGCCGCCTCGCTGTTCCCAAACGGGAACCCGCTCGTCCTCTTATCCGCGCCCGTGCTCTTGCTCGTCCGCGTCGGCTCCTGCGCAAACAGCAGCGTCCACACGCCGAAACAGAACAGCGCCGCGTTGCCCGCCAGCCCCGCGCTGAAAGCGAACGTCCACCCGCCCACAAGTTGCGTGTAGAGGTAGAAGGCCGTGACGGCCTGAAACGCAACCGCCACCGTCGCTGTAGCCTTGCCGATGTCGTTCTTACTCGCGCTCACGCCGCGGCTGCGCGGTGGGGACGATTCTTCGCCGCTGCTGCTGTTGCGGTCTTTGCGCGAGGAGCCGCTGCTGGAGGCGCTGCTGGTGCTGGATGACGGCGCTTGGGGCCCGATGGGGATCACGCCGGTGAAGATCAGGTTCGAGGCCGCGAGGGCGAGGAGCGTCAGGCCGAGCGTGCGGCACAGGTAGGCTTCGAGGTCGGTGATTTTGCGCGGCTCGCCGCTGCTGCACAGCGAGACTATGAGGCGCGGCGCGATGAGGAGGGGGAGGCTCTGGAGCGTGCCCCAGGCGGAGGTGGAGAGGGCGTAGAGCGTGAAGGCCTAGAAGGGAATTGGAGTTAGTCTTTGGTTTGTTTTGCATGGGCGATTTTGGGTTTCTTGGGTGAGACGTACGTCGGAGGCGCTCATGATGCGGTGAATGTCTTGTTTGGTCTGAGGTCAGAGGTGGGACGGATGGCGCTTTCCAGGGAATTGGTATGTATTGTGTAGGAGCGCAGGAGATTTCTCTTTCTCCTATTAATGATATGCAAGAGGCGCAAAAGGGTGGTGTAAAATATGAAGGCAGGTAATAATATCATCGAGTGCTAACGGCAGGCCGCAGCAAGGCAAGCACGACGGGCGAACGCGGTGTGAGATGCCGCGGGATGTGGATGTGTCAACTGATCTTGACGCAACCCTGCGGCGATCTAGTGAAGGAAGGAATGCGAGGCCAATAGACCGTCCGGGTGCCTTGCTCTCATTCCGCTAAAATACCATGTATATATAAATTGCATTCTATAGTGATGTGCTGTTCTTTTCCTGTGCATGCATGTACATTGTTTCCTCAGGTATGTGAATGACCGGCTGACCACGGATCTCGTCCTGCTTGCGCGATGTGTCAGCGGCAATCGCGTCAATGATGTGAATTCATTACGCTCGGCCGGCGTGAACATGGCCTTAAGACCTCAGATTCGCGTATGTAACAAACATGTATTTCGCGAGTATCTACCTGTAACCTCTATGACCCAAGGAAATAGCAGGAGCATAACTGTATCTAGGGTATATATTGTGACTGGCCCACCATACCATGCTGGAAATCAAGACAAGAAAACGAAAGAAAAACGAAATCATCCCCCGTTCACCACGCGCCGAAATGTATAATTTGACATCCCAACCCAGAGCAACTTTCTTCGCCCCTTAGACAAGCACCTGAACAAGGCCAACAAGACCGACCAAAACGCCCACCTTCCAGCTCGCACTGACACCCGTCACAGCAGCAGCAGAAGAGCCCGCATCCGCCATGGGCTCCCGGTTCTGCGAGTGGGCGGACTTGGCCTCCAGCCCGCCCATGGCGTTGCACGACTGACCAAAGTCGGTGTCGAAGTAGACGTGGTCGGAGACGCAGGCGGCCCAGTCCTCGAGCGCCCAGTCCTTGTCTTTCGGCTCGCACCAGTGGTAGCAGCCGGCCCACTCCTGCACCGCGCCCGAGCAGCAGTTCTCTTTCAGCTTGTCCACGATCGTCGTCGAGTTGGCCGCAATGGCGCACGAGTACACTTCGCGGTGGTCGCTGAAGCCGGGGATCCAGGTTGACGGGCTGATGGAGCTGGGCGTGCAGCCGACTGGAAATGGAGGGTTAGTGTGAGTTGTTGATTGTGTGGTGGTTATTTCGTGGCGGACGTACTATCGCCGTTCAGTGCGGGTGAAGTCATGGTGGCTTTGTGGATGTGCTGGTGTGGGAAGGTTGAAAGATGGGAAGTGGTCCTGGCCGGGAGCGACAGGGGCGCGGATCTGTCGAGGGATTGTGTACTGTACGGTTCGGCGCTGTTCTGTAATGACCGTAGGTATGCTCCAATGGGCGTATATGAGGCGTATCTGAAGAAAGGCAGGCAAACGAGACGAGACACAAGAAGGAGAACGGGAAGAATGGGACTAGGGTTACAAGGTTCACCAACCCAAAGAGCCGTTGGAAGAAGCGATTATGCTCTTGGGGGATCAGCTCAATCTCTCTCTCGTACTTTGGAGTTTATTCCTGGCTCCCTGGTCGGCGCTTGTGGTCATTTCTCGAAGACGATTGGTCTCACATGTGCTAGTGTTGTTGAACGGGCTCGGCGACCCGGCAAGCTAAAAAGGGGCACGGTCGACGCCAAACGGCTCTCTTGAAGAAGCATAATTTGGTACCTGCGTAATATGAGAAAGTGCCGAATAAGCATTAGGGTTGATCTTACCACTGCATTACATGAATGCGAGAGTACACTGGCTATGCTTGAGTCTGAGATGTTCACTCGCTACACATCTTCCAATACATATGATGTTGAAGAAATGAGGCATTCGCGTGGATCCAGAGTTCTCAAATCAAGAACGATGAGACGAGCCGCGTAGATGCTAGGCGGTTTGGGCCCTCGACCAATGATGGCAATCACTCGATCTGGCTCGGATCGGCTTTTTTTCTTCCGCTTGTCACGCATTTCGTGATTTCCCATCTGCATGTGCCCAGTCTGTTGACTTGATGCAATGGGAAATGGGCATTTGTGTGATGGTTGTCGTGTAACTGCAGAGGATCTCGCTGTATGGCTGCAGGGGTTTGAAAAGATAAGGTAGATAATAAACCTCGTCGCGCCTACTCCCCAAGAAATGCCAATACAATCCCAAGCTTCGCCCGTCTCCGATCATCTTGAAGCCAAGTTTGTGATCAATTGTTGAATCATGAACTGATTAAAGGATTCTCAGAAGGGAAGGTATACGTCTGTTCATTCCTACTTCATATTACACACAAGTCTGCTGCTACTGCTGCGGTCTTAACACATTCAAGCGTTCTCAGGCGGACTGTCGCCAAAATTGAGCGCATTTACCGGGCCGCCGTATCTCTCTCCGTGAATCTCGCAGCTGGCCAGAATGCTGTCAATCTCCTTCAAGTCGTAAGTGCTGAGCTCGACGTCCGTCGTGTTCTCCTTGACGCGGTCTGCAGAGCTGGCACCTGGTATCGGGATGATGACAGGGTTGCCATCACGCTCGCTCTGCGCCTTGACCCACGCAACGCCAACCTGTCCGGGTGTGCAGCCTTTGCTGTTCGCCAGACGCTCGAGCTGCGTGAGGAGCTTCAGGTTCTTGGGGAAGTTCTCCTCCGAGAAGCGAGGGTAGTGTCTCCTGTGGTCGTCTTCCGGAAGGTCGGCGCGGCTCTTGACCTGTCCGGTCAGGAAACCACGGCCGAGTGGCGAGTAGGCCACGATAGGAATTCCCAGCTCGCCGCATGCCTTGAGAACACCGTTGTCCTGGATCTCAGTGGCCCAGAGGGAGTATTCGACCTCGACGGCGCTGATCTTGGCCACCTTCGAGGCACGACGGATGGTCTCGGCGCTGCACTCGCTCAAGCTGATGCCGCCCAGCTTGCCGGCTTTGACGTATTCTTCCGCCGTGCGAATGGTGACCTCGATTGGGGTCTGCGGGTCAACGCGCGCGCACTCGAACAAGTCAAGCTTCTTCGTGCCAGCAAGCTGAGTCAAGCACTCGTCGATACTCCTGCGCACGTTCTCCGGGCGTCCATCGGGTTTCATACCGCCCTTCTCAAGCCCGCCCTTGATCGAGATAACGACTTTCTTGGCGTCTTCGGGGTACTTCTCAAAGTACTCGCGCAGCAGGTGGAGGGAGTTGCGCTCTGGTGTGCCGTACAGCTCGCCGCCGTTCCAGAAGTTGGCGCCCATGTCCAAAGCGGTCTTCATCGCTTCGAAGGACTGTTGTTGAGGGGGTGGGTTTTGACGCCATGTCAGGCCCATCAGGCCGAAGCCGGTGCTGCCGACTTTCTCGCCTGCAATGGTGTAGGTTTTGCCATTGTTGGATTGGCCGAGGACTTCCTTGGCTTTGTCGATGATGGCGGCCATTGTGTGGTTGTTGCTACTCTTGTCGCTGCTCTTGTCGCTGTTGGTGTTGTTGGTTGGTGAAGTTTTGCTGGTGGGTGTTGCTGGTGGGTGTTGCTGGTGGGTGTTGCTGGTGGGTGTTGCTTGGTGTTGATACGTTCGATGATGTTTGGAAGACTCTGTTATGTCTAGCGTTTTGACAGCGCAAATATATACTTCTCAACTCCGGAATCTATGATGTCCTCAAAGTGGCGTGGCAGCAAAATTACCAACCCTCTCTCAATCTTGACTGCTCAATGCCGGGGCTTTGTGATCTCCGTTAAGTCCGTCTGAGATGGGACTTCCCTCTCGAGCCCATAATCAACGGCGAGCGATAGCTTCACAAGCTCCGCCCAAAACACAGAAGTATCGATGATGTAAGAAGAAGTCGACTTCCCAGTCTAGACAATGCAGTGGAGACGTTTCCAGCGGACGGCCTGATAATTTGCTGGCGTTTTTGTTAATTCCACCTCGCTGCGGGGGAATTTCCACGCGTTTGACAGCTTCAGAGCGAAGTGCCGGCTTTGCCGTGTCACTTTAACTCCAGACGTCCTCACGTGGCTCCTTTCCATGGTATTGGGGTATCTGGTATCGCCAGTTCGGATCGCTTCGCAACATGTACACCGTCGCGGAGATACTGCGTGATTAGCATATACATGCACCAGCCATGGTCGAGCCCGGTCGTGACTCCTTAGCCGGAAAGAGAAGACAAACGCCGAAGAAGGGAAGTATTTGAGGGTTGTTTCATTGCGCAGCACGCTTGATCATCAGCGACACAGTAAAGCGCCACGCATCCATAGTCTTGACTACCTTCGAGTTGTCAGCAAAGAGGATAATGACTGGAGTTGCACAAACTTCGGTGGCTGTTCAGTCGCGGCTCGAGGTCGACCATAGAACGAAGTAGTTGGCAAGGGATGTACCGCGCAGCAGCTCGATTAGGCAGCTGGCAAGCTCTCCGAGAGCTGTTTGGCGCATTTCGTATCACTCGTACTGCACTTATACGGATGGTTTTGACCTCATACTGATATTGCAGAAACACTAGACGACAAGACAGATAGGACTCACCTTCATGGTTGTGCAAACCGGCAGTAAGGCCACTGTGGGCTACAGGATACCGCTACTGTATAGCTCCTTCCTCGCGCGAGAGCGGTTTGGATCTGCTCACCAGAGGTTCGAATAAGCTCGATGTCGCCAAGAGACTGCGCCTGGTTTGCACCTCCGACTCTTCATCTTTGGATCTTTGTCCCGCTTTGTGTTGATCTGAGAGACGCCTCCTCTCTGGCCAAGGAACTCTCTGTGGTATGATTCGTCATGCTCTCCAAGCTGGATGTGTTATGAGAAGAGGATAAAAGTCCTGAGATATCTCCGAAAAAAACCAATTGACCTACAGCTTCATCAAGGACCCTACTGAGAAGAACATCATGCTGAGAAACGCTCTTGCTTGTCTCGCCTTTCTGACTGTGGGCATCAATGCCCAATCCAACGGCACCTCCAACTCAGGTGGTTGCTCTTCGGAGTTGACCACGAACCACTCAGCACCAGTTGTTGCCGATGGCTATACTGCCCGTCTTGTTGCTACCAACCTGACCTCCCCACGTGGCATGAAGTTCGACACTGAAGGCAACTTGCTCGTAGTTGAACAAGAAGTCGGCATTGCCGTGCTGAGGTTCGAGGACGACGGTGGCGACTGTCTCAGGATGACATCGAAGGAGACTCTCGTCGCTGTCGATACACTCAACCATGGCATTGAGATCTCTTCTGATGGAAATACTCTATACGCCTCAGACTCTGATAAGCTTTACGCTTGGGACTACTCGGCGAGTGAGCGAAGGACCACATCTGAACCAACCACCCTTGTACAGAACATGGAGGGTACCGACCACACTTCCCGCACGCTGCTTCTCTCACAGTCTGCTCCTGGTATGGTCGTCGTGAATCGTGGCAGTTTTGAGAACATCGATCCTGAAGCTCGCGACATCGAATCGGGCCACAGTCAGGTGAAGGCCTTCAATATCACTAACAACACCTCGCCGCTCGACTTCAACAATGACGGCGTCCTGCTTGGCTGGGGTCTTCGTAACGACGTCGGGCTCGCTGAGCATCCAACCACTGGTGGTATTTGGGCCATCGAGAACAGCGCCGACCGATTGAATCGGTCTGGCGAAGACATTCACCAAAACAATCCTGCTGAAGAGCTGAACTTCCTAGGATATCTCAACGGTACGGAGAGTCCCAACCAAGGACAAAACTTTGGCTATCCCGACTGTTTCTCTGCTTGGGATACGGATGAGATTCCTGACTTCGGTGGAGAGACCGGCCAGCAGTTTGCAACAAACGACCAGAACTCTACGAATAACGACGACATCTGCGGAGAGCGAGTTGCCGCTCGTCTTGTGTTTGCTGCTCACATGGCCCCGCTCGACATCAAGTTCAACACCGAGGGCACGCAAGCATGGATCGCCTTCCACGGTAGCTGGAACAGAGATGAACCGATCGGGTATCAAGTCGACGTCGTTGAGTTTGCTGATGGAGAACCAGTCGATCAGAGTGACAGTCGAACGGCAGCCACAACGATCGTCTCCAACGAAGATAATTCTGTGTGTCCCGACGCCTGCTTCAGACCGGTGGGCTTAGCCTGGGATAGCAGTGGCCGACTGTTTATGAGCTCGGATGAGACTGGCGAGATCTATGTCATTGCTCGTGATGAAGGTAATGCTCTGCCTGATTTCATGATGGATGACCGTGTGTGCTAATTACCATCGGCTTTTAGATGCCACTGGTACGGTTAACAATGTAACAAGGCCTGCTATCACAGGTAGGATAACCACTGCGCACTGAGTACAGACTGGGCTTGCTAACGGCTTTCTTGCAGGATCACCATCGTCTTCTGCCCCTTCGTCTTTCGATGGTACGGCTGTGGCTGTCCGTGGTTTCGACGGAATGGGCGTGCTTGCTGCTGTCCTTTGTGCGCTGGCTTTCTTGCTCTAAGGATGTCTCACCTCAACCTGATAACACACCGATGCCTGATAGGAAAGATCAATACTGTTCTATCTTCTTCCTCACATTTCATTCATACAGGCTGTTCCTCGGGTGCTGAGCAGGACCCTGATCATGTGCATGCTTTCAGCGGCGCTTGTAAGCTGGCGTCTGCCTGAGATCGCATTTTCGACATGTGAGCGGACAGATGCAGTAAAGCCCGCTACTTGTGACGGACATGCTCTATGCACGCTGCCCATACAAGATCCTCGCATGATGACTTATTAACGGCGTAAGTTGGACGCATTTGAGAAGTGCCTGTGTCAAGGTGAATGAGCAGGAGAATACGATTTGCTGAAACCCTCGACTTGGGTTCCCCTTTCCCGTAGGCCGATACCATACGACTGCGACGACCATAACAACATGATTACAAATTATCCAGGATATGCGCCGTCACCCTCAGCGCAAGATCTAAGGGCAATCTTCACCCATCACTTGGACTCACTTAACACCAATGAAGGACTGACTGGTCACTTTCACATTCGCAGGCGGTTGGAGGTGCACAGTCTCGAAGGGTTGACAGCGCATGTGAAAGGTCAGCATCAGCTGCCGTCTATAAAACCAGGCCCTTCCACCGCAACACCACCTCCTTTCTCTTCACCACCACCTTTGCAACATCTTCAAGGTGTGGTGTTCTATTCCTTCTTGTCCGCCGAACCAATCCTTCTTGTTGTCAATATCAAGCATCTGTATCGACAGAACGACGCCGATATCGATAAACCCACTTTCGCGTGGCACAAAGCCCCAATCACAGCGTGAGCAACGGTCAGGCCTTTCCAAACCTCCGGTACCCATCAAACTCAATATCAACAGCATTACATTGGCGTTGATCGCCATGTCGAACACCAATGCGGGCGGAGGCTCGCTCTTCTATGCCCTCTCGGCTGAGGTATGAAATCAATTGCAAGTATCTTCGAAGTAACATCAATTGACTCGTTAGCAGATGATCCTCCAAATCGGCTATGACCTCTCGGACCACGATCTTTCCAACTTCTCCAAGTCCTGCACGAAAGTCCAGAACCACCTTGCCGCCACGGGCTACTCTTTCTTCCGCCACCGCTTCCTCAAGGAGTTCGACTACCCGAACTTTGCCCTCACTTCCACTGGCCAGCAGTTGATCGACAACAAGAAGTTCTACGAGCAGTACAAGGTCCGGAAGTCGGTGCTCAAAGTCATCGATGTCGCTTTCCAAGCTCAGCGCGTGAAGCCGCAGCTGTCCTTTGACAAGGGACAGACGAAGAAGGAGACCGCTGCTCTTCAGATCTTGAGAGATTTGATCGTCGGTGAGTGAAGACTATCGCCCCAATCCAACACATTCGCATGTGACTAACGTCAGAATAGAAGCTTTCAGTGTCAAGCCAGGCCAAACCACCGTCGGCTGTGAGTCCAAGAACCTCAACCAGATCCTTTCGTTCCTCGAAAAGAGCAACCTCTTCCAGATCATCGGGCAAGACAGCAGCTCGCAAAAGCACACCTTCGGCATCCCTTCCAACCCCGACACCGACTTCCTCTATGCCGTCCAATGCGCCCTCGCCCCCGCCCTCTTCGCCCTCGACAAGCCCTGGTCCGACTCCCACATCGGCTTCCCAGACGCGCAAATGATGGCGTACGCCGACAACATTACGGCGCCCGTGCTCTTCGGTGCCTGCGGCGCCGACATCAACATGCAATGGCTCCTGCGCAACCTGCAATTCTGGCACTATCACCTCAACCACAAGACCGAGGCCCTAGCCGACGCCTTCGAAGCCCTCGCCACTCGCGACCGTCCGACTTTCCACACCTCCCAAGTCGTCGACTGCGGCTACCCCCTCGGCCGCCACTGGAAGGGCAGCTACGCCTTCCTCGAGCGCGGGCCGCAGATCAACGACACGCGCAGCGGCAAGAGCTGGGACGACCCCATCATGGACCAACTCAACGGCGAAGACGACCCGGACCACCCTTTCCAAGACCTCGTACTCAAATTCCCCTCCGACGCCAACGCGGGCACCTGGCCTCGTGCTTTCGAGAAGCACCTCTCCTCCCTCAAAATGCCCGTAAACCGCGCGCGCACGCGCGCCCAGCTGCGCGCCAACGGCACGTATCAGGTGCAGAATTTCACGGAGATGAGCACGCGCATGCAGGGCAGGGGCCAGGATTCCGAGGACGATTTCCAGGCCGATGGGTGGCTGAACCCGCTGCCGCCGCAGCATGGCATTCCGGGGTGGCAGAGGATGACGCTGATGAAGTATTTCAGGGAAGCGGATGGGGCGATTGATCTGGAGAATTTGTGGGCTTATGAGGGGATTGTGTTGCCTGGTGGGAAGATTATGGTGGGCAGGTGGTGGTGCCCGTCGGATGGGGAGGGGGATAGGATGTACTCGGGACCGTTCATTCTGTGGAATGTTCAGAGGTCGCCGGAGGCTGAGGGCGGTGAAGTGGAGGGGGAGAGTGATGGTGAGGAGGTTTGAAGGGTTGCTTGAGTCGACCGAAGTGTCAACTCTCCCGCTCCAGCTTCAGCCAAATCTCCTCATGGTCTGGCGATGCATCATGCACCATTGGACTCATCCATCACGACAATCCTGACTGACACATCCAAACCCACCTTGGAAATTCCCCAAAAAAATCATCCTGCTTGCATCTATAACGACAAGTTCAAACGACCACCACGAAGCACACCTCAGCGACCCAGCAGCATCTGGGCTCTGCAAACAACTCAGGCATTATTATCAGTGAACCACACGAGCAATACCAGGATCGGAGAATTAGTATACCTAACCATTATTAGTTTGAATGACAGAAACTTGTACTCCCCACTTCTTTTCTTTCCCTTGACGTTTGAGATGCGACCGATCTGAACAAATTCCATGACCCCATTTGAATGGTACCAGTTCTTCAATGGCGTGCCATCTGCCTTGTTCAATCATACCCTTGGTCGTATAAGCACCCGCAGCACTGAAAAAGTCGGCATTAAAGATCGCTCTTTGAAGTGATAGATGGACTTTTTTATTATGGCGTGCTAGATCGTATTGCTTTCATGCGGCCGGTCAGGTTTTTACATGCTCTGCTCAGACTGCGAGGTCTCGTTCTTACGGTAACTTGGGAACCTCAGCCTACTCCTCCACTCGGTTCTTGAAAACCGTCATAACGAGGTGATTACGATTTTCTTCCCACCGCCAGTCCCGTGTCTCAGACTCCATGCGAACATGCGTTTTCGCCTTACATCCGCGAACGGTCAGACAGAACTTACTGCATTATTTGCGCGAGGACCACATGCTGCCAGCCAGTCAGTTGGTGATGAGGCTACGTATTGCATTTTCTTGTATATCATCATAATACTCCTCAACGGGAACGACGAGGCCTCTTTTGCCACGCCCCGCTATAATGCCACGAAAGCATCGCGGTCAAGCAAGACTTTGGGCATCTCTACCGATTCCGGCAATGCTGGATATGCAGGCTTGCAGCAGGGCGAGATGCAGGACATTTGGCCCGGCGCGCGACCTTGACGAAAGAGACCCTTGAGATCCGAGGCAAGCCACGCAAAAGCAGGGACGCTGGCGAAGATATAGATCTGCCCTTCCTTGCATCGTTTGCGATCGTGTTTTTGCCACATGGCCGAGACGGTGAGATGGTCGTCCGAAGAGAAGGCGAGAGAGAAACGGGCGGTCACGGTTGGGCATTACGCCTGCCCTCGCTGCCTCGGGTGTCGTTTTCTTCCCACATGTCGGTTGACATTCCTACCTGACCCAACTTGCTAACGTCCTGTTGAACGGGCGTCATCTGGCCGAGAGCGCGACCACGGCGTGACTCCACATGGGCAGTGTGGATGTGCAGAAGAAGTGAGGCAGCGCGGCGAGCTACTGCAGGCGGGCGAGGATGTAGCACCACTGAGGTCTGGCGACGATGCACGACATGCTCCACAGGCTCCCCATGGCGGCAGCGGACCGTGTGCTGCTCGCGCCGTGTTTGGCCTGCCACTCCAGTCATCAGTTCTGGCGGTGAGGGCGCCTCCAACGCAGCGAGTCACCAATTCGCCGCATACGCCCATACTATTGCATGCGACCCGAGAGCCCAGGTGGCAGGAAAGAAGGCAGGTCATGGTCACGGACACGGTCATGCTGCTCTCGGGTGGGAGGGAGAATGTCGTAGTAGGTAGCCGCCCTCGAAAAATCTGCATGCTGCATCTCTAGTTGACCGTAGTCGTGGTCATCGTCGGCTCAGCAACAAAAACCCAGACCCCGTCGCCTGCCTGCTATTTGACTACTACTGCTACTACTGCTACTCCGATTGTGAAACGCTTCCACCTCCCTCCTCCCCCTCCTCCAAGACGCTCTCACCCGCCATGAGCACGAGTGTGTAGGGTCTGGCGAGCAATCTCGGCAACCGATTGGCCTGATACACAGACAGCTGGGAGCGAAAACGCCTCCCCTCTCCTCGTGCCTGCAGCGCTGCCTGCTCAAGCGGGCAAAGCGCCCGGCCGACGACTGGAACACACCCGAGCCACACCACACCCTCCCGCGCGACAATCACGAACGGTCTTGGACTATCCTACCATTTTTCGCGGCCTCTCTCCCTGAAATATCACTAGACTAAGAGCTATCCTATACTACTGCATTCTTCCGTTTGCTGCTACTACCACCACCTCCCAACTCACTCTCACCTCTGACGCTGCACAACCCTCTCCGCCCGCCCGACTTTACCCATCGCCTTCAATGCTCCCAGCCTCTCCTCTCCAAATCAGTTCTGGGTTCCACTCCGCAAATGGCAGCAATCGTCGCCTCATACACCGGCGACCTCCCTGTCACGCCTTTGGTCGAGGATTTGAATACACAGCAGCAGAAACCTGCGTCGGTTGAAAGCACATGGCTGCTTCGAAGGGAGATTGAAGCTCTCGCCGAGCTGTGGACTCGTTTCCACCATGGCGAAAGCAGCAGGGACGTCTTGAAATTTCGTAGGAATGCACAGCACGGTTGCAGCGGTAGGAGATTCTGTGAAATCAAGGACAAAGAATGCGAGACCTACACTTCCCAAACGCTGGACCTCCTGCCGCCGCCGCCGTACGAGGAATGCATAGCGGACCTTCCTCCAGATTACACCGGCACGGGGGCTTTGGCTGTGGTTCACCAGAGTCTTGTAGACGTAAAGCTCGAGGCTGGTCCTCACGGTTGCAAATCTCGCGACTCGCAGCGTCGTTCGGACGATAAGGTGGATTTCACGCAGCCGCGGGGGATTCGATCCCATGCGAACAAGAAGGCCAAGAAGGCGGCGAAAGCGGCACAGAACGCTAAATGGGCAGACGACGACGGCGAGAAGAAGGAAGAGGCGCCGCCTCCGGACGACGGAGCGGGCGGCGGTGGAGAAGGCGGTGATGCAGGAGGCGGAGGTGATGGAGCTGGAGGGGATCCTCCTGGCGGCGGAGACGGTGGTGGTGAAGATCCTGACGATATCTGGGGCGCTGTTGGTGGGAAGAAGAACAAGAAGAAGAAAAAGAAGAATGCTTGGTAGGTTCGGCCTGTCGAGGACGAAGTCTTTGGCGACGATTGTTGATCGAGAATGACGCTAATCTCCTGCGCAGGGAAGAGTTCGAAGATGAAGAGGAGAAGAAAAAGAAGGAGGAAGAGGAGGCCGCGGCCGCTGAACCTCCTCCACCTGAAGAACCGGCTCCTCCTCCTGCTGAGCCCGCCGAAGACGATTGGGGCAGTTTTGCGACGGCCGGCAAGAAGAAGAAAGGCAAGAAGGGCAAAGCAGCTGAGCCTGAGCCTCCTCCTCCTGAGCCTGAGCCTGAACCTGAACCCGAGCCGCCTGCTCCTGAACCGGCTGCTGCTCCTGAGGCCGCGGCCGACGACATGTGGGGATTTGCGACGACAGGCAAGAAGAAAAAGGGCAAGAAAGGCAAGGTCAGTCAAAGTCGTTTTTGTTTCCCTCTTTTTATTCGCGCGCCGAATTGCTATAAGAAATACTTTGGACCTATGTCTCACCGCTTGATGGTGTGATTATCCGGGCCGCGCTTACAGCACGAAGCGGGATAGCAGCTGGCGAGCGCGGCTGGCTGGCTGGCTTACAATCTAGGCCTCCGCATTTCACCCTGCATATCATACCGCTCCATACCCTAGTGTTGTAAATACACGCTAGAGGTACTCACGCGACCCCTCTTTCTTGTTAATATGACGATGGCGGTATATCGATATAGCTATGCTCAAGTTCTAACCCACCTCGCAGGCTGAACCCGACCCGCCACCCGCGACTGACAAGGCATTCGACGACGTGAACCTCAACGATGACAAGGGCGCGCCGCAGCTAGGCGACCTCGGTCTGGATAACAAAGGATCCGGCGGTTGGGGAGGCGGCTGGGGATCAGGTGGTGGTGCTTCTTCTTGGGGTTTTGGCGCCAGTACTGAAGAACCGCCAAAGGACGATATGGATTCGGGATGGGGCTTCGCTTCGACGAAGAAGGACAAGAAGAAGGGCGCTTTCGACTTTGGCCTGGATGATCCTGCCCCCGAACCGCCCAAGGAGGAGAAGAAGGAGGAGGAAGAAGACCCCTGGGCTGCCATTCCGGCTAAGAAAGACAAGAAGAAGAAAAAGGGCGCTTCTGCCTTTTCCTGGGAGCCTGAGCCTGAACCTGAACCGGTCGTCGAGGCTCCTCCGCCCCCACCTCCTGAGCCTGAAAAGCCCGTTGAAGATGATCCGTGGGGTTTCTCTACTTCAAAGAAAGACAAGAAGAAGAAAAAGGGCAAGGCCGAGCCTGAGCCTGAACCTATCCCTGAGCCTGAGCCCGTTGTCGCCGTTCCCGAGCCTGAACCCGCCCCTCCTGCGGAAGAGAAGAAGGAAGATGACATGTGGGGTGGGTTCGGAATGTCTGCAAAGGACAAGAAGAAAGCTAAGAAAAAGGGTCTTCTCGTTGCTGAAGAGCCTCCTCCACCCCCTCCTGAGCCGGAACCTGAACCCGTCCCTGAACCTCCCCCTGCTGAGCCTGAACCGGCACCCGTTGAAGACAGCTGGGGCGGATTTGGCATGTCTGCCAAAGACAAGAAAAAGGCTAAGAAAAAGGGCCTCCTCGTTGCTGAAGAGCCTCCTCCACCTCCTCCCGAGCCTGAACCACCTGCTGCTGAGCCACCAGCTGACGATTTCGGCGGGTGGGGTGCTCCGGCTTCTAAGAAAGATAAGAAGAAAAAGGGTGCTTTCGACTGGGGTTCTTTCGATGAACCCGCCGCTCCTGCTGTTGAGGAACCACCACCTCCTCCTCCTGCTGCGGAACCTGTAGATGACTGGCTTGGCGGCGGTTGGGGCGATACTGGCAAGAAAAAGAAGGGTAAGAAGGGAGCTGCTGTTGAAGAGCCTCCTCCACCGCCACCCGTTGTTCCCGAGCCTGAACCTGTCGCCGAATCCAACGACTGGAGCTTTGGCTGGGGCAGTTCGAGCAAGGACAAAAAGAAGAAGAAAGGAAAAGACCCGGAGCCTGAGCCTATTCCTGAACCCGAGCCTGAGCCTGTCCTATCGCCGGCTGCTGTTGACGAACCAAAAGCCGAAGAGGACCCATGGGGCAGCTGGGCGACTGGCAAGAAGGAAAAGAAAAAGAAGGGCGACAAGTCCAAAGACATTGTTGAAGTCTCGGTCGAGCCCAGCCCTGATGCATCTGTTGTCTTACCGGAATCTGTGCAGGAGAAGTCCGCCGAGGAAGATCCCTGGGCGAGCTGGACTACGGGTAAGAAGGACAAGA